>ML839871.1:0-24865 GCA_009831015.1 Picea engelmannii | reverse complement strand
TTATATAGGCTTAGAGAGGCCTAACCATCTTAGAGATTCTTGGGATAGGTTGAGGATCTTTCTCCTTCAATTATGGATCCTCCCTAAGATCGAGCCTTGACCTCAGATTTGAATCAAACCAACTCCAAAGATGAAGGGGATTTTTCCCTGATTTTCCTCAACAACCCAATATTTGCTCAGAAAGGCCAGCGCTCCCTCAAAAGGGTGCACAGAGTGTTGCAACACTCCCCCAAAGGAGGGTAGGGAGTGCTACCACTCCTTGACAGTGGGTAGGGGAGCGCTACCCAAAATTTCCTCAAAAATTCCTAGCGCTCCCCTAGAAGGGTGTACAGAGTGCTACAAAGCTCCCCCAAAGGAGGGTAGTGAGTGCTAGCACTCCCCGACAGTGGGTAGGGGAGCATTTCCCTTCAAACTTCATTTTTAAGTGGTTTTTTTCATGGAAAAATATTTGTACTCCTCATTAGATGATTTATCCTTCTTAAACCGGTTTTTGAAGGTGTCTTAAGTGTCCCTGTGATGTCGCTAGAACCGTACATAGGCAAGATGCCAGAGTGATGTTTGCGACACTTGCAACAGCTTGCGACCAAAATATGACATTTGGGACACTAGGAATGATGACAATAGGCCATCATTGGAGTGAGTAATTTTGATGTGTAACAAACTCTACCTTGAAAATACTAATGCTAACAGGAGTAACTATCAAGGTATTTTGCATATGACTAGGAAACATGACTCTGGTATTACCTTGAACTTGTGCTGAGGTGGTAGCAGTATTGACCACTTGTTCAATGGGATGGTCAATAGTCTGACATGACAGTCCTACCTCAGCACTAACGGAGGTAAGAGGGTCAAAGGGTGGTTGGCTAAAATTGAATGTTTCATAAAGATCACATCCCTATGGATTTTTTCATATAGAATGAACAATAGTTTGTTGTTAATTTACCATTTCACTAGAACGGACAGGGGTCATGTATTCATCATTAAAATTTAGTTGTGTTGATTCCATATTCGTCTCAGTATATGGCCTTGATGGAAGATGAGGGTAATCTTATTCTATAACGTTACCTGAGGAGTCCAAACAGAGAAGGAGTGGCTTGAGAGGAACTTGTGAAGTTGGGTTAATAGGAAGAGTGGAATCTTCCTCAATCGTAACTAAGGATCTCTCTAGATCTGCTAACAAAGGAGTAGCATCACTCCGAGTGTTTGAATGGTTCTCAACCTCTTCACGGTAAAAGTCTTCAGGTGCGTTAGGAGGTAAGGGTTCATAGCCTTCTAGGGGAAACCCTTTCATCCTACATGATCTACGAAGACCTTTATCATTTACAGTCTCAATTTTGAAAGACAATTAAGTAAATAACATCACTTGCTAAAAATATAGAAAACCAACAAGAAAACAATGTCTTCTCTCAATGAACATACTAGTTGGTGATGAAATCCAACATCATGTGATCAAAGTGAGAAGGGGCTAGGATATGGGTGGGTGTATCAATTAAATTGGTGACCTTCTTAGTGGACTTACACCTTGGTGCAAGATTCCTCACGAAGTTACCCATGAGTTACCCTCCAAGGATCCCGAGTGAGTTTGACCAACGTTTATTTTAGGTATAGTGAAGACTTCCCTTCATCGTCACCTCATGCAAGGACCCTAAATATTGTGGCTACTAAGGACACCAACTCGCATTCAACCTCTGGTCGATTATAGTCAATAGTTGAGTACAAACGTATGGGCAGGATATCAAGTCTGAAATCCTTCAAGAGAATTGAGGGCAAGTGGACTGATAAAACTCCAGTGGACCTCGAATAGATTCAAAATTCACGAAGCTCCAAGACAAAATGAAGACATCTAAACCTAAAGAAGAACCCCCAATATACGATCTGAATACTACAAATGGTTAATCCTCGAACGGATAATCTTTTTTTCTCTCATGAACGTGACCTCATGTGTAACCCCTATGTGAGAGGGGGATCCCAGCTATGTGTTGGATTACTGAGAGGGGGGGTGAATCAGTAATAGAGAAATATAATCCTTTTTAACCATAAAATGCAAGTGTTATATCAATGTAGCATTATCATCCAATAATTTCATAGTAAAAAAACAATGAACAAATGAGCAATCATACACATACACAGTACACTAGTGTTTATACATGAAAACCCAAAGCGGGAGAAAACCGCGAAATGATTTTTCTTATATGTCTTTAAGAATTACATTCATTGGAAGCACCAACTTCCTTTGTTTTTCAGCTGCAACTGGAAGGAGGCTTTGTTGAGGAAAAGATATGAGATGATCTTACTCAAGAATTTTCAGATCTTACTTTTCTAAAGCAAGATAGACGAGAATATCACCTTATGTTTATAGACATCAATATTTGTTTCCTAATTTGTTTCCTGAATATAACAGAAGTTGAAATAAATATAGAGACAGAAGTAAAAAACACCAAGTCAATAATCAGAACAGATGATACATAAATAAATCGTTTATTTCATTCCAATTTATCAAAAGAATCGTTCTCTTTACAAAATTCCCTGAGGAAGTTTGGACCAAAGTCAAACTTAGATGTCCCTGATGAAAACCATACAAAAGGACTAAAGACAGAAAGTAAAAAACTAAACTTTAAAAGTTGGATTATCTTGCAACAGATTGTTTCCCACTCGACTCTACACAATAGCCTTTATCAGTCATGAAATTTAATTCACAAGCAGACAAGTCTACACAGACTATCAAAGATAGATCAACACCTCTAAAAACCAAGTGTCTGAATGATGTAATTCAGCCCTGAATCTGGTTATCTACAATAGGACCTTGCTATCATAAAAGAGAATTAGGCTTTCAATGAATTAAAGAATGAATGAAAACTGAATTGTCTCAACAAAACTTAAGAGCATACCTTAGTATGATTCTCCTTTTACTATCCTCATGTTCCTCCTTTTCATTTTTCCTTTAAGAAATCAAAATTAGTTTAAGTATTTAAAATACCTTTTTAGTTAAGTTAACTAAAACTCAACCAACTTTTTAGTTAAGGGGGGAAAGTAATAAAATCATTATAAGGGTTTTTAATAAATAATAACTAGTATGTGGGACCCCTTGTGACTCCCTTTAGTTCTTTAACAAACATAACACATCTAGTTAATCAATCAAACAAATCCATCCTTATGTCTCCCATCATCACTCTCATCGTTTGGCAATTTATATCAATGATAATTGAAATTATTTCCCAAAATATATTATCCATAAATCCAAAAATAGTGTGTTGTCCAAAATATCAGAAGTCAACTGTTCTCAACAATCAATAGATAAAAACACTTTAAAACCCATATTTTCCACTCTGGGGGGCAATCTTTCCCTTGTTGTTGTTGTCACCCTTTGATTTCATTGAATTTTCCTTAGGTTGCATGGAGACTTTAGGCCTAATATCACTGATAACATGAGAGAAATCATCTCTCAAATGCATGTGGGAGGACATGGATTTGGCAGAGTCATTTGAGGGAGAAGAGGGGGCAGCAACAACTTTTCCTTTGTCAAGAGAATGGTGAGACTCGGTTTTTAACCTTTTGCTTGCATGGGAAGACTGTACTAGTGAGTGGCCAGGGGAAAGTTGGACAATTTGATTAACAGGTGCAGGAGCAGGTAAGGACAAGTTAGGCCATCCATGATGTTGGGAGACTGTCGGGTGGACAATCTCTTTCCATTCGTCGTTTTCAGGGACTTCAGGTTGTAATGAGACATGAAGGGGCACTGGGATACCAGGGAGATGTGGGGCTTGGAAGGGAGGCCTTTCTGGCCTAGGTTGGACCACTCCTTGTCTAATCCAGTTAAAAAATCCAGCTTGAAATAGCTGGCTCAACTCTTGCAAGTCTACATCAAAATGTATAGAAAACCTTGGCCTTCTAGGGCCCCTGTTCCAATTTCCTCTTCCTCTGTTACCCTGGCCATGGCTACCTCTGCTAAAAAATCTCATTCCTATATGCATTATTGATTAGCAAATAGTTTCTTCAACAACCATACATGACATCTCTTTTAAATATGAAACAAAGTTTGGCTCAACAACACATCAAACTCATGCAATCCAATCCATACAAATTGTTTAACACTTGTCAATGAGTAGGGGGTGAATAAGGGTTATGGGATATGTGAGGGATTGTATTGAGTGAAAAGTGTTAAAATGAAGGGGGGAAGATCATGATTACTACTCAACAAATCATCAAACAATAAACTGTATTGCAAATCAAAAGAATAAATCATTGTAATTCATCCATGTTCCAACCTTTAACTATCAAAATACATAGTTTAACTTAACTATAATTTAATTTTAAGAACGGGGAGTAGATAGTAAATATGGGAAGGCGAGGGGATTTGTAATATGTGAAAAAGTGAGAGAATGGTAGGGAAAAAAATGAATATTATCATTAAAACAAATCAAGTAATCCATAAAAACAATTATGTATTCAATACAAAAGATACCAATACCAATTAAACAATTAATGTGTGTCAAAATTGTTCATTGTCCCACATTTAATTTCTTCGAACTTATCAATTAACACAGTCTGTAATCATACTCATAATCACCATGCCTTTCAATAGTCATGTTAAGAGAATATGTTGGCACAGGGGCAGACCCAGGGTTCAACGCTTCAACAACGCACCCGCAAAACCCTAACTACTGGCCCTTTCGGAAACAACTGCAAAGAAGATGAAGTCTCACTTGAGGTAGAGGCAGGGGTGGTTGCAGGAATCAGATGTATGCAACCTATTTGGGACACAGATATGTGATTACAACACCTCAACTAAGCACTTAGCAGTCGTTATTCATCAATACTTAACCTTAGTTCACAGCACAGATAAACCCTAATTACAAAGAAACATAGTATTCAACCAGATCTAACACATTCAAGCACTTAAGCACATCAACATAGATCAGATATAGCATCTTATTCACATCATTAGGCACTAAGCTATCATATTCATCTAAGAATACATCATTACACTAAACATTAATCATGTGAACAATTAAACAACCATATTGCACAAAAAAACCACAACATAGGATATAAGTGGTTCACCCCCAGCCTGGGGCTACGTCCACCAACTCTTCTTCTCTTTATTGTATTTTTTCAATCATCTACATGCACATAGCCACAAGATCCTACTCCGCATAGGACAGGAGATCTGTGTGCACTCTGCCAGATCCTCCTTCCCCAAGCTAGGTTACAGCACAAAGCCCTACACAAGCTTCTTACATCCACTTGCAATTATATCTACAAGCTCTTGACACAACATGCACAAAGCATTTACAACTATCACTTGCACTTAGCACAACATCACGCAGATGCCTCTCTAGGTATCACACAAAGCCCATAGATCTCTTTCATACATTTCATATATTTCTATTTATACATTACAAAAGGGCCTAGACATGGGTAAACCCATGGGTCGACATCCCCATACCCGTTACATAATCCCAAAACCCAAAAATCCATAAACAAGGGGCTGGGATCCCACGATCTCCAATTTGACTTGCGCTTTACCTTTGACAGCCTGTCAAAGTCCCAAAATAGGTCAAACCTGACCAAGGATCTCCAAAACTTGGTCAAGGAACAACATTCCCAAAACACTCACCTGTGACTCATCCTGAGTCACTCTGCTCTGGGTAATTTTGCCTCAAATTCCTTGAGCTGCTTCGACCTGCTACTTCGCTAAGTCCTCCTGCTCTGTGAACTCTTGAATAACTACCTCGTTCACAGGTCCCTCTAAGCGATGTTCGACTATAGTGACTACTTGTTCCAACTCTGCTCCTCGGCCTTCAATCTCCTCAAATAGTTGGAAAGATTTTTCTTGGACTGGTCGGAGCCTCTAAGTCACTTCCATGAATTTGCTCTATATGGTATGGACCTGTTGTTGAGTAGTGCATTGTTCCTAGGATATTTTCATTCACTCAACTGTTGACAGGAGCTTCAACTTCACCTGTACTTTCGTTGCTTTCTACTTTGCCTCTTGGAGTTGTGACTCCAATGTATTCAATTGAGGGTCTTCCGTAAGTCGCTCATAAGTCTGCGCACTTCTACTACTAAGTTGTTTACATTCCAAAGCTAATGCTTTGATCCTCTCAACTATGCTCCGGCCAGTGGCTTCTCTTTGATCTCGTATGTCCTGCTAGGTGCTTGGCACTATTTGTATCTCTAGGTATGCTATTATTTGTTGAAGTTGTTGGATGGCTTCAGCAAGATGCGCTACTTGATGCTCCACTGGATCTTCCTCCTTTTTCTCTAATCCCATCACAGAGCTAAGTGTTGTGATAACTACTTATTTTACTCCAACCTACTCCATGAGCAGTTTTTCTTTCTCTTGATGGATCTGCGCTTTCGCCTCTTTGAACTTTGTTTGGAGGTCGTCCTTCTCCTGTTGCGCAACTCGGATTTTCTCTATCACTTCCTCTTGTGATTGCTTCAAGGCCACTGTGGCCCGTTCTTTTTCTTCCTATGTGCAATGAAGGCGAGCTTCGATCGCATCAGCTATTCTATGGAGTTGGGTAGGCTCATCTCCCAGCTCTGGTTCTTCTAATGGTGGGGGCACAGTGGACAATACCCAGTTGGAGTGAAGGGCTTGTTGTACCTCTCTCAGCTCTACTTCAAGCCTTTCATACATGGTTTCTTGTTTTTTTTCATTTCTCTACAAAATATCTTTTGAGGCATTTGATACAGCTACGATGATGAATTCAAAGTCATCAAGCGTGAGCATAGTCTCCAGCTTGGTCTTACTAGTTTTGGACTTCTTCCACGATGTAGGTTTTGTGGGGGAAACCTTTATTTCGTTAGATGGATCTGCGTCACCAGGGGGATTCTGTGGTGGTATTACTTCGCCTTGATTTTGCTAATCTTATTTTCCATTTTTCTCTTCTTTATCTACTTCATCATCACCTCCTCCTCCAGGTGATTCTGAAGAAGTTTCTTTTGATGTACTTCTCAGTTGTTGGACCTCTTCTGTCTTCTTCCTTCTTCTAGTTCCAGGTGTATCATGCCCTTCATGAGTTACCATCGGGCTTCTGATTAATTTAGGATCGGACAATTCTACAGGGTCAACAGGGATAAGGAGCTCTTTCGGCCATTCCTTAGTTATTTCTTGTAGGTCCTCCTCTATGAGTTTGTAATAACTCTATATTACTTCTTTGTGTTTTTCTATGCATGCAGTGATATAGATAAAATATCTGTCTACGTGGAACTTCACAAATGGTATGAACCTGTGCAGGGTATTCAGCGTCATATGAGGGACATCTTCAATAGCCCTTTTTAACTGTAGGTAGTGGGTTTGGAACACCACGTTTGACTGCCATTGTTTTCCCATGTCACTCGAATACCAAAGAGAGGTGAACTTCACGGCTAAGGGTTTGGATGGCTCTATTTCAGGGAAGGTCGCACCTTCCGGCATCTCCCAAGCTATGAATGTGATGAGGATCAGCAACAAACTAAAATGGAACTTATAGCCCTGAGCCTGAGCTTCATGATAGTATTGGTCTAGCTGGTTAACTAAGTACTTTTCCCAGTTCATATGTAGCCCTTCCACGCATTTTCCTGCGAGGTGAACAACAAACCCTGTGACCTGCGTGGGTCTGTTCTTTCTTACTATCTTACTAGCAATCAACTGGTAAGCGAGGCACACTGTGCCATTCTATATGGAGGCTACCTTGTAGCCTCACTTCCCCTTCTCCACATCATCGTAGGTATCTTTAATCTTCTACATCAGGGCACGGTATGCATCCCTTCCTAGGTAAAAGTCTTTCAGGTATGGTCCCTACATGCTCAATCTTGTGATCCGATGGATCAACAATGGATCAATGGTGAAGCATCTGTCTAGCCACAGATAATTTCCATGGAAGCTTGAAAGCAGGAGATTAACACACGTGTTAACCTCCTGGTGCCTTCCAAAATGGGGTATCTTCATTATGTTCAGGATAGTCGACTGTGCAAGGTCCATATTCCATGGTTGGGGGATTATCCTCGACTTATTCCCCTTCGTCCTAGTCAAATGGATGTGAGGGGTGAGCATGTTGAAGTTCTTGTGATCCCCTAGGTTGAATTCGTTGATCTTTAGTGTCATGATATTATATTGTTGAGGCTTGCCTGTGTGTATCCCCTTCGAGAGGTATGTAGTAACCAAGGTGTATTCGAAGTCTCTAGGGACATTTTCACGATTCACCACATCGGCCAGAGGCGAGATGTAGTCAAGCATGATGGATGGGAATAAATTCACGTTCACCAAGTCATCATGATTCTTGGTTCTTTTCTTGGTTGCAGCTCGGGATGGTCTAGATCCACGAACAGTCGACCGGGAGGCATGCACTCGTCACATCGATGAAGCTTGAGCTCCAATAGACATCACCTTCTCATCCATAAGGTCGATTAGAAATTCTTCGACAGACTTTTCTACAGCGCTGAGATCGTCTGACATGCACGCTCAAGATCGAATAAATTAGGTCAATGAACAAATGCTCAATGAAATAGAACAGGTGGCGAAATCTCAGTAAACACATCGCGGTAATAATGAGTTCTCTTGTTGGCTCGGATACAATTCATGAAATTGTTCTCAATGAAACAGTCAATGAAATAAGGTAATGGATCCCTCCAATGGACAAGAGGCCTTCATCAATGCAGTTATGACCTTCCTTCTGTGAAGTCTTCTCTGGAACTTTTTGTAATTTCTCCAACTTTTCTTTCTTCTTCCTTAGCTTTCTAGCCTTCTTCCCTGTGATCTGTGTCTCGGTATTTCTCTTTCCATTCTGATTTTTATCTCCTCTTGGCATAGTAACTTTGCGTTGTTGATGGCTTTTACTAGGGTTCAAAGGAAATACTTCTTCTCTATCTGGGGCAGGTGCTCTACTCTCTTGTACAGACAGGTGTTTCAAGTCTTCTTGTGTTCTTTCAACTTCGACATCCAATTTTATGGTTTTGAACAACTTCGACCTGTTCTCCCATTCTTTGATCAAGTGCGTTATCCTCCTAGTCATGAAATATTTTAATTCTTTCTTTGTTTGTTATAGGGATTCCTCTTCTTTTCTTCGGGTTTGATCTTTCTCAATCCATGGTTTTCCTAGTAACATAGCAAATGGGGCATTGTTCTCAATAAATTTAACAACCTCAAATGCTTCCTTTGTCGAAGTTCCATAAGCACTCATAAATGTCTGGGTAATTCTTCCACATAGGGTTATCATCTTTCCTCTAAATAATCATATTCCTCCCAATGAAGGAATCATCGCAGGCTTCCCTAAATTTTACCTGGTTCTTTCTGTCATGATATTCACCTGTGTTTCCTCATCCAGAACACAGTCTATGTCAAAGTCTCTTATTCTTGTTTCTATGCACTCTTTTTCTTTGAATATCTCTGATAAGTTGATATCTTTGTGATCATTTAGGGTTTCTTTCATTTGTAGTAATACAGTCTCCGATTCTTTTTGGGGTTCTTCCATGATCTCAGTTTCTTGGCCTTCCTCAGGGTTTTCTTGTCTCATATTCATTCTTTCAACCTTAGCAATCATTCTAGGGAAATCCATAACTTCATGGTCCATAGCTTTACAGCAAAGACAACTAGGTCTCCTACTCGGGCATTCCTTAGCAAGATGTCCCAGTCTTCTGCAACTGTAACAAAGAGTTAACCCTCTCTTTCTCTTAAATTATCCCCATCCTTTCTTGTGTTGTGCACTAGGATCATAGTAGTTATCCTACAAAAAATTCTTCCTAGGATCCTGCATCCATTTGTTAGTCCAAACATTATTTATATTCATAGGAATAACATATCTTCCATCATTTCTATCAAATATACTCATATCAAACCTTATTTAGTCTATTTGTTCCCTAATTTTCAAATTAGGACAAAATTTATCAAACATACCTAGATCCATACTTTTGAAACAAAAATCTTTGCTTATCTTTTAACAAAGCACAAAGCTTTCAGATCTTAACTATTTAATCAAAAAAATTCACTTTACCTTTATCAGAGCACAAAGCTTTCAAATCTTACCTCTTTTCTTCAGATCTTCCTCCTCTCTTAGTACAGAGCCTCGTAATTCAAGTAGAGTATTTCACACTAAAGCAACAAATCTATGCACAGAGCTTTCTTTCTTTTCCTTAGTTCCCAACAATCATAGTTTTAGGTCCCGGCAACGGGACCATTTGTTGGCACAGGGGAAAACCCAGGGTTCAATGCTTCAATAGTGCACCAACAAAACCCTAACTACCAGCCCTTTTGGCAACACCTGTGAAGCATATGAAGTCTCACCTGAGGTAGAGGTAGGGGTGGTTGCAAGACTCAGATGTTTTCAACTTAGGTGTGACACAGATCTGTGATTACAACACCTCAACAGAGCACTTAGCAGTCTTTATTCATCAATACCTAAACTTAGTTCACATCGTAGATAAACCCTAATTACAGAGAAGCGCAATATTCAACCAGATATAACACATTCAATCACTTAAGCACATCAACATAGATCAGATCTATCATATTATTCACATCATTAGGCACTAAGCTATCATATTCATCTAAGGATACATCATTACACTAAGCATTAATCACGTGAACAATAAAACAACCATAATGCACAAAACAACCACAACACAGGATATACATGGTTCACCCCCAGCCTGGGGCTACGTCCACCAACTCTTCTTCTCTTTATTGTCTTCTATCAATCATCTACATGCACAGAGCCACGAGATCCTACTCCACATAGGACAGGAGATCTGTGTGCACTCTGCCAGATCCTCCTTCCCTGAGATAGGTTACAGCACAAAGCCCTACACAAGCTTCTTACATCCACTTGCACTTAGCTCTACAAGATATTGACATGGCATGCATAAATCATTTACAACTATCACTTGCACTTATCACAACATCACACAAATGCCTCTCTAGGTCTCACACAAATCCCATAGTTCTCTTTCATACATTGCCTAGATTTCTATTTATACATTACAAAAGGCCCTGGACATGGGTAAACCCATGGGCCAACATCCCCATACCCATTACATAAGCCCAAAACTCAAAAATCCCTAAACAAGGTGTTGAGATCTCGTGATCTCCACTTAGACTTTCACTCCGCCTTCAATAGCCTGTCGAAGTCCCAAAATAGGTCAAACCTGACCAAGGATCTCCAAAACTTGGTCAAGAGCCAACATAATACTTGGTTTATTTATTTTCATTTCTTTTCATTTAAAAAAAAAATAAAAGAAACACACAACCATATTTCTCCATCTCTATCTATCATATATCACTATAAAATATCAACCTCTGCCCATAATTCGCAATCGCCCAAATAAAACATATACACATGTGCCTTTTCCAAACTGAACAGACCCTTAAAACTTGCCTGATTTCATGCCTTTTCATTATACCAACCAATAAATCATTGCAATAAACCATAATACAAAACCCTAGCTTCATCACTGATGACGCAATTTAAATAAAATATGCACGATGCCTCCATAATACATACATAGTGAAACAACGAAATCACAGTCATTGATTTCCACAATTGTCCATGATCCCGATCATGGCTAATGAAACACACAACAACCACCAACTAGCAATTGACACTACGATGTAGGAATACATCAATCGAAAGCATAATGAGAAGAGACATCCATTGACTGCACATTATCATTGATCAACAAATTTAATAAAATAAAATGAGCTAGGTTTTCAACGCATCTATCATAATGAAAAAGAGGCAATCCCTTGACTATGTATCATTTCTCATCCCCACAACTTCCCAACAACTTAATAAAATAGAGACGAGATAATACTCAAAGAAATTGTCATGACTACTCCACCAATCTATGATAATCACAAGACGCCCGTCGAGAGTAAGAATAGTTGGGAACGATTAAAGTCAGGCTATGTAAACAATGAACATAAGGAAGAAATTAAAATTATGCTCAATCAAGAATAGCACTGAGAGACTGGAGGTTCTCCAACATATCAACCAATAGGCATAGGCCCTTCGATACAAGCACAAGGTTGCTTCTAACTCTTGGTTTGTGTAATGGTGCAACAATTCAACGACGGGTAGGGTAGGAAAACAATGCAGAGGAGCAATGAATTCCCATTGGACAGTAACGAGTACCCAAAACACACAGAGGTATAACCCTCGTGAATTTCTCATGAGCCGAACCAATCTATAACAATGCCAGTGGGAATACAAACCCGATGCATAACCAACAACCATAAAGAATACATATTGGCATAAGGGCCATCCTATAACCAACTTTTGAGATACGTTGATGCTACTACCAAAACAATAAGACCACGACCAAGTGAATAACCCACTACCATGACTCTGGAAAATGCACAGTGACCAAGAGGCAATCTGAAAACATACACATCAACCCCAAGTAGCCCTGAATACGACTGGATATGGCTACCCTCATAAATGTGAGGAAGTGACCTATAATTATAAACATAGCTAAACCCTCCAAAAAAAACATAGAGTGATAATACCCATGTCCATTTACCACTACAGAGAGCCATCACAGTTTTCACCACCCAGAAAAACTAGTGAATGCATAAATCAACCAACCAATCCTCTTACTTGCAAAATAAATAACCACATAGGCATTATAGAGAGAAGACCCACACATTTACACAGTTCCCAATCTCAGGAAAAAACAACCCAATGCATCACTGAGCCATCATTCATTCATACACAGAGTGAAATTAATGGATGGGTGAAAAGAACCATACATGTAACCAAAAGATTTAAAAACGGCGAGTTGGTCGAACGTTTCCTCCTGGGCTTGAATCTCGAAGCTTAACCACCAGCAAAACCAAATGCAAAAATAACCATACTAGGGTGACGACTCGATGGGAGAAGTATGGAGTGGCGTGCATTTACTGCACGTCGCTTCCATCTTCCTCTACATTCAATTTCGAAGTACACGACAACTAGCAATCACCAGTACATTAACCATGCCATTAATTTCAAACCATTGAACTCTGCAATACATTGCTTGCCAAATGCACCACCCAAAATTCATATTAACCATGCCAACTTCCATACTATACCATATATCAAATGTTCCCAATATAGCTCAAATACAAATCGCATAGCCACTAACCATTTGTAGATAGGATTAACACTAACTTGTTTCATTTTAATTGCACATAACTTCTAACATAGCATAGTATAGGCCCTCTCTTTTGGATTTTTTTATAAGTCTATTTCCCATTTATTTTATTTTATGTTGTTACTAAATTATGTCTTGTGCAGGTGTAGCCAGGAAACAAAGCATGGTGACATGATCGAACATAGCACTGTAAATATATGCCAATTATAACATAAAATTAAATCTTTGAATAATGGAATATCACATAAAATGCATCATCCACCTGTCATTATATCAAAACAAAACCAAGACTGCATCATCAACCATATAAGATCATGTAAGCAGCATCGAAACAACAGCATAAAATGTGTGATATGACTATCTTCGAGCCTCCAGTCTACAAGGGAGTTCCACCTACTAGTATTATATATCATTAGCATAGTTTAAATAATAGGCTTTAGAAATACTTTGCGGGCGAAATTCCTCGTTGTGATTTTTATCGTCAACAAACTGGAAAATCCACAGGGAAATTTGTTTCCAACAGATTAATAACTCAGAATGTATGGTTTTGCAAACTAAGAAGAGAAGATCAAGAAGATATGACCAGAACGATTATGCAACAGGGGGAAGTTAGCGGATTTAATGGAAAAATGATCGGGAATTTGGGAATAACTCATGGAAAATGTTAAGTATGAGAGGGTTTATCCTTGTATGCATAATCATTCAACCAGAATTTGCTCTTGACTTCAAGGAGGAAAAAACAAATTATGGAATTTCTCTTTTAAATCTCAAAGGGATGAAGAAATGGAAAGAAGAAGTGGGAGGTAACCAATTTCTTCATAAGACAGCGGTGAAAGTAGATAACAAATTCAGTTATGCTTCCAAGGGGAACATCAGAACAACTGTGTAAGCTTGATTGTTATTGACTAACAATACCTTGCAGGAGTGTCACTATGGAAGAACTGATCCAACATCTTATTCTTGACCAAAATTTGAAATTGAAAAGAACAAAAGAAATAAATGTCATAACAGAAATGAAACTGTAAAGTTTAAAACAGCAGAAACTAAAATGACAGAATTTGCAAAGTAGAAGGAAAACTACTAAAAAGAAAGAGACATTGAAAACTATTTTGAAAGCAGAGATGAAAAAACAGTAATAAAACTATCTAGATGAAAACAGAACTAAACTACTAATATATAGAAAATCCAAACAATGTTAAAACTTTTCAAGTTGGTTCCACATAGTGTTTTAAGTGAGACTCGTTAGTGATGTAGGAAAACAAGAGCTCTTGTAAATCTTTTAGAATGTAAGAGTTTGTACCCAGGACAAAAGAGATCTTGACAGGACCCAACCATAATTTTTGAAACTTTGAGTGTCTTCCCCTATCATCATGAGCTGAATCCCACAACAATATTTTCTCATTGACCTTAAATTTGACAGTTTTGACACTCTTGTTGAAATACTTCTTAACAGTCTCTTATCTCCTTTTTATATTATCCAAGGAAAACATGTGTTTCTCCTCTAAAGCTAGGAGTGCATTCATCCTTTGTGAAACATCAGAAGAATTTAATTCTTCGATTTGTAGCATCAACCTTAACGAGTAAAGTTCCATCTCAGTAGGAAGAATGGATTCTTGACCATAAACAAGATGGAAAGAAGTTCAACCAGTGCTCACCTTGGTGGTAGTTCGATCTTCCCAAAGGGCATAAGTGAGGAGAGTGTGCCATTGATGAGGCTTATCTTCGAAGAGCCTTCTGACGATTCTTGCCATATTCTTATTGGTAGACTCGACTTGCCAATTTCCTTACGGATAATAAGTCGATGAGGTGAAATGTTTAACCCCCAACTTACCTAAAAATTGGGTCAGCTTAGCAGAAATAAAAGAGGGACCATTGTCTGTAATAATTTCCAATGGAAGACCAAATAAGGAAAAGATGTTATTTTCAAGGAAATAAATCACCTGATCGTTTGTCGAATGTTTAAGAAAGACAACTTCAGCCCATTTTGTAAAATAGTCTATGGATGTCAAGATAAAAACTTTCCCTGCTAAAGACGAAATGTTAATAGGACCAACAAAAGCCAACCCCCACTTTGAAAAAGGAAATTCCAGTAGGATAGGTTGTAACGACATGGCTGAAAAACATTCTTTCCCAACAAATTTTTGGCACTTGTCACAAGATCTCAAAAAAACATAAGAGTCATGAAAGATTGAAGGCCAATAGTATCATTTTCTAATAATATTGAAAGGATTGGTTTTAGAAGAAAAATGACCTCCTACGTGAATAACAGAATTTGAATAACCATGAGTTTTGAGTTTCTTGCAACAGTTTTTTTTCTTCCTCATTGTTTACACAACGAAGCAACATACCATCAGTAGATCTTTGAAACAAGAAGTCTCTTGTAATGACGTATCTAGCAGATTTAAGATGGATCCTCCTCCTTTGATTAGTGTCTAAGTTGTCTGGACATCTTTGGTTTTGTAAATAGTAAACCAAATTCTTATACCAAGAATGTTCAGACACAAGAAGTATGTGATTATCAATGTATAATAATGTTGATAGGGAACTATCCTATTCATCAATTTCTTCACTATTTTCATCATGTTGAGCTAAGTGAAGGGATAAGTCATGTCCCTTGATAGTGGTAGAAGTCACAATATTTAAATCATGCTCCTGGATCTTGGCAAGACAATGTGCAATCTTCCCTGAAAGATAAGTTTGTGAGAGAAAAAACTTGACAGCAGGTAAAGGGAATTTTACCAACGTATGCTTACCTAAGATGAAGTGGTGAAACTTTTCAACAACTTTAACAAGAGTGAAAGCATGTTTCTCAATAAATTAATATTTAAATTCATCATTAGACAAACTTTGACTCATGTAGGCCACTGGTTTTTCGTTACATTGGTCATCACTTTGCATGAAGATAGCAGAAATTGCTTCCTCGGTGGCATTAGTATATATCGTGAATTCCTTCTCAAAATCTAGTTTTGCCAAAACCAGTGTGGAATTGATTGCTTTCTTAATCCCTACAAAATCATTTTCTACATCATTTGTCCAAGAAAAAGAATGATATTTCTTAAGAATATTATGAATTGGTTTGACCATCACAACAAAATCAGGAACTGTTGGCCTTGGACCAAGTTTTGAAGAATACTTGGTCATAGTTGACCATTTTTGGGACTTCCACAACTTGTCAAAGATGGAGCGCAACGCGAAGCAGAAATTAGGGAAACTATACCTATTTTTGGGTCCCTTTAGGGTTTTGGGTTGATGTAATGGGAAAGGGATGTTGGCCCATGGGTTTACCCACGTTTAGGCCCATTTTGTAATCTATAAATAGATACTTATCCAATGTAAGTAGAGGAGGGTAGTACATTTATGTGATGTATAGCTAAAGGCTTAGTGCTAGTAACTGGATCTATGTGATCGGATGTATATTGCAAGTTCTCTGTGCATGATTGTAAGGAGTTTGAAAGGTTAAGTGCAAGTTGTTGTAGTTTTGTGCTGAAGTGCAAGGAAGAAGGATCTAGCAAGTTGCACAGATATTCTGTCCTGTGCGAAGTAAGGGTCATTGAAGCTCTATGTTGTAACCACTTGACTGAGATAATATAAAGAAGAATACTTTGTGGGCGTAGCCCCAGGGTGGGGGTGAACCACAGTGACTTTGTGTATTTGCTCTGTGCTTTGACCTAATGTGTTTATATACTTCTTGGATAAGTGCTTGATGTGATTAAATAGATTCAATTATTCTTTGTGCTTCTGAGATAGGAATGAATGTTAGATCTGATATATAAGATACTTAGTGTCTGATCTGGTGAATCCCATTTATCTTGTTGTATATAAGTGCTAAGTATTATCAAATCTAAGTATATATTGTGATGCTCTGTGATATCTTCGAAGTGTTGTAAGGGTTGAATATTGATGGATAAACCATGCTAGATAATTGCTAAGTGTTATAATCACAGATCTATGTCCCAGCTAAGGTTGCAGACATCTGAGTCCTGCAACTACCCCTGTCTCTACCTCAGGTGAGACTTCATCTGCTTTGCAGGTGTTGTTGAAAGGGATAATAGTTAGGGTTTGTTGGTGCGCTCTTGAGCGTGAACCCTGGGTCTGCATCTATGCCAACAAATGGTTCCATTGTCAGGACCTGAAACTGTGATTGCTGGGAACTAAAGAAGAATAAATTTTGTGTGAAATAAGCTCTGTGCGTAGATATGTTTCCCTAGTGTGCAGTATTCTACTTGACCTACGAAGCTTTGTGCCGAGAAAGAAAGGTCGGATCTGAAGGAAAGAGGTCATATCTACAAGAAAAGAGGTTGAAACTAAAGAAAACAAGTGAGATCTGAAAACTTTGTGCCCTAAGAAAGAAACTTCTACTGAAAAGAGGTAAGATCTGTAAGCTCTAGCCTCTAGTAAAGGTAAGAATAGTTCAAGTTTTAGATTTGAAAACTTTGTTCTCTATATAGGTAAGATAAGTGGAATTTTTTTTTGGTTCTGAAGCATGAATTTAGGTATGCTTGATAGATTTTGTCCTAGCTTAAAACCTAGAGCATTGTTAGATAAAAGAAAGTTTGATATGAATTGAAATAGTGAAAGATATGTTATATCTATGCATAGAAAGAGTTTTTGGACTAACCAATGGATGCAGGACCTTAGAAAGAAAATTTTGCATGCTATCCCTTATGATCCTAGCACGCAGTACAAAAAGAGTTGGAGATCATTGAAGAGAAAGATAGGATTAACTCTTTTCTACAATTGCAGAAGACCAGGACATCTTGCTAAGGAATGCCCTAAGAGAAACCCTAGATGCCTCTGTTGTAGAGCTATGGACCATGAAGTATTGGATTTCCCTAGAATGATTGCTAGACTTGAAAAGTTGAATATGGAACAAGCAAATTATAGAAGAAACCCAGAAAGAATCAGAGATCATGTTACTGAAAATAAAAGAAACCCTCGATGACCATAAGGATGTTAGTTTGTCAGAGATCTTCAAAGAAAAGGAGAAAATTGAAGTAAGAATAGGAGACTTCAACATTGACTGTTCTCTGGATGAGGGAACACCAATGAAAATTATGACAGAAATCACTTTGGAAACCCTAGGAAGGCATGCTCTGGTCCCTTCACTAGGCACCATCGGATTGTTTAAAGGAAAAATGGTAACCCTATGTGGCAGAATTACCCAGATAGCTATGAGTACCCATGGAACTTCAACAGAGGAAGAATTCGAAGTTATTAAATTTATTGAGGACCACACCCCATTTCTAGCTTTGTTAGGTAGGATATAGATTGAAAAGACCAGATCCAGAGAACAGAAGAAAAGGATGCTCTAGAACAGAAGAAGCAAGAACTCGTGGAATTTATGTCTAGAAGGATCTCCTACTTGATGAAAGAACAAGAGGACAGGCCTAAGCCATTGAACACCAGGGACTTGGGTATCGAAGTTATAAGAGCATTATAGGAACCAAAGAAGACCGAAATACCTAATCTATATGATGAAGGAGTATTACCTTTGGATATGAAGAAAGAACCTAAGTAGTGCAAAGTGACTATGTCAAGAGAAGATAAGAATCAGAATGGAAAAAGGATGATCGAGATGAATCTTATTGGGAAAAAGGCTAGGAATCTAAGTAAGAAGAGGGCCGAAATTGGAAATTTATAGAAGACTCCAGAGGAAACTTCGCAGAAGGAAAAATCATAGGAATCGAGCT
The DNA here is from genome assembly GCA_009831015.1 of Picea engelmannii. Taxonomy (NCBI): domain Eukaryota; kingdom Viridiplantae; phylum Streptophyta; class Pinopsida; order Pinales; family Pinaceae; genus Picea; species Picea engelmannii. Next base: position 6,062 of record ML839871.1, on the reverse strand, counting down.
TCGTTGGGATATTAGAACAGCGACCAATGGCACTTTGCCATGGCACAGAAATATAGTCATTGGAAGCCAATATAACCGTTCAAATTCCACTCCGAATGGGTCAAAATTCCTCTATATCTCACCACTAGACCATTAGACCACGCCATATGGAGAGAACATCAGTTAATGCAACCTCTTATTCATTGCAAGCCGACCGTTGCTAAGTCTCCCTACTTAGTTCGTCGCACCACACATCAAAAATACTTTTTCTAAATGATAATTTGAGCCCAAAACTTGAGATTACTTCACCCTGCTATCATTTCCTTGTTCCCATATTGTTCATAATAGTCTCTGAATTCATTTTCACACCTAAGCTAGTGGACCCAAGCTTGTATGTCGGACGAGCTCAGCGCTGTTGAGAAAGTAGTTGACAAAGTTTTGATTGACTTAATGGCTGAGAGAGTCATGTCAGAAAGAAGGATGTCTGTAGGTGTGCAAGAATCATCAACAGGAGGAGTCCAAGATTCTCCCTCCACTGCTCACGAAGTAGGACCTTTCAGAACCATGATCAAGACAAGAACAAAGCACAGAGATGATATTGAAAATGCCAAGATGATCCCACGCATTATGTCGGTTTACATACCACCTTTGAGCGGCAAGATTAACCGCGACAATGTACCCAGAGACTTTGAGTACACCTTGATCACCGCGTATATTCCAAAAGGGGTGCTCGTAGTACGTGCTGACCAAGATAAGCTCGCAGCACTGAAATTTAATGATTTTAACCTTGGAGATCGCAAAACCTACAGCATGTTAGTTCCACACAATTACTTAACCAATACCTACAACATGTTAGTTCCGCAAAACCTACAGCATGTTAGTTCCACACAAGTACTTAACCAAGACCAAAGGAACAAATCCTAATATTGTCCTACAGTCTTGGACCCAAAACCTCGTGTAGTCCACACTTCTCAACATAATGAAGATCCCTCAGTTCGGAAGACACCAGGAAGTCAACGCATGTGTCAAGTTGTTGTTGTATTTCTACGATGGCAGATACTTATGGTTGGACCGTTGCATCACTGTCGATCCAACTCTGATCAATCGGATCACAGGGCTTAGCATGCAAGGCCCTGACCCACATGACGTTTACCTAGGAAACACCTCAGACTGAGCACTAGCACAATGGATAAAAGAAATTTATGGCGATGTAGAGAAGGGTACGTGAGGCTACAAGGTAGCATCTATCCAGAGTGGTGCAGTGCACCTTTCCTATCAGCTGATCGTGGGCAAGTTAGTTCATAAGAAAAAACCAACACAGGTGACTGGCTTCATAGTTGACCTCGCAGGGAAATGCGCTGAGGGACTATAGATGAATTGGGCACAGTATCTTGTAAACCAATTAGAGATGGATTTCATAGGAGCGCAAGACCAAGGGTATGAGTTCCACTTTAGTTGGTTTCTCATACTCGTCACTTTCATCGCTTGGGAACTGCTAGATGGAGCCACTTTTCTGGAGATCGAACCTTTCAAACCACTAGCCGCAAAGTTTTGTACGTTGTGGTACTCCGACGACATGAACAAGAAGTGGCAGTCCAATGTTGTCTTCCACACCTATTTCAACCAACTGAAGAATACAATTCAGTCTACACCGCGAATCACCCCAAACGTACTTCATAGGTTTAGACCTTTGATGAAATTTAGTGCAGACCGCCACTTCACCTATATTACAACGCATGGTGATGAGCATAAACAAAAACTCCAATCCTACTACAAGTTGACAGAAGATGACTTGGAGGAGATTACCAAGGAATGGTCGGTGAACCTCCTTGTTGCATCGGACCCCGCAGACATGTCTAACGAGGAAATCCATGAAGCTATGCCAGATACACCTAGGCCAAGCAAGACTAAGAAGGATGATGAAGTTGAAGATATCCCTAGCACGTCCACGAAGACTACTTCAATGTCACTTGCACAGGGAGGTGATGGTGACGAGATAGGTGGCATAGAAGTTGAGAAAAACATAGCCGAGGTTACTCCACATAGAGAGGAGGAGGATCCCTCTATGAAAAGAAAGATTACACCACCAAAACCTTCCTCCCAAAAGAAATCTAAGGCCACCCAAACCACGCTTAAAACTACCCTTACCCCGGATGACTTCAACTTCTTAATTGTTGTGCTGAATGATGTTTCACTAGAGCTCGCAAAAAAGAAAGAAGCAAAGTACGAGGAGATATTCAACCGAATCAAGGGAGAACTCCAAGAAGTGCAGCAGTCACTCCAGTCCAGTCGAACAGTTTCTACATCACCCTTGATAAGAGGAACATCAGGAACAGGTGATGAGCCCACTCATCTACACCAGATCGTTGATCAAGTCGAAGCTCACCTTCGAGGAGCTCAAGAAGACATAGCACAAGACACCCAGGCTTTGATGCAAGCACAAAAATCACTTCTAGAACAATGAAGTGGGGTAGAATGGGAAAATATTTCCCTAAAAGCGAAGTGGGACGAGGAAAAGGCACAATTTCTAGCAGAGCAACTTGTAGTACAGGAAAGGGTTCAAAAAGCACTTCACTCTGTCACGGTCAAAGAAGTGAAGATGGAAGACCATCTCCCATAGCAAGTGACCCAAATGGAATAAGTAATCCAGCAACTCCAACAGCACATCACAAATATGGAGCTCCGCACCATGCCTGAGACCCCCCAAGAAATAAGAGATCTAAGAGAGGCCACTGCTCGAAGCACAGTTGGTTGATTAAAAACCTGTGCCCTGGAGAGAAAGCAGTTGAGCACTAGAAGTGCCTAGACTTATGAAACCCTCGCAGAGAGTCTAGAATTGCAGAAATTAGAGGCACAACTCCAAGAATAAAAACAGCATCCAGACACGCTACAGGCGCAGATAAAGACTTTGACCCTAGTCGAAATAATGAAGAGGTTCGTAGAACAACGCACAACCCAACAATAGGTACATACACTGCAAAGTAAAGTGATGGAAGTTTCCCAACAACTTCAGCCAATCTAAGAAAAGGCATGCCAGTTGTTCGTTGAACTTGAAATCTAGGGAGTTGAACTCGAACAGGTTGTCATCACTACAGAACAACGCCTGGAAGGACCACTCAATGACACAGTGATCCAGGAATTCACTGAGCAAGAGGTTGTCGCACTGTAGCAGATCGAAGCAGTTTGAGCCAAGCTCAAGGAATTTGAGGAGGAATTGATCAGACCTGAGTGACTCGGGATGAGTCACAGGTGAGTGTTGGGGGCCTGTTGGCCCTTGACCAAGTTTTGAAGAATACGTGGTCATAGTTGACTATTTTTGGGACTTTGACAGCTTGCCAAATATAGAGCGCAACGCGAAGTGGAAATTAGGGAAACTAAACCTATTTTTGGGTCCCTTTAGGGTTTTGGGTTGATGTAATGAGAAAGGGATGTCGGCCCATGGGTTTACCCACGTTTAGGCCCATTTTGTAATCTATAAATAGATACTTAGGCAATGTAAGTAGAGGAGGGTAGTACATCTATGTGATGTATAGCTAAAGGCTTAGTGCTAGTAATTGGATCTGTGTGATCGAATGTATATTGCAAGTGCTCTATGCATGATTGTAAGGAGTTTGAAAAGCTAAGTGCAAATTGTTGTAGTTTTGTGCTGAAGTGCAAGGAAGAAGGATCTAGCGAGCTACACAGATCTTTTGTCCTGTGTGAAGTAAGGGTCATTGAATCTCTTTGCTATAACCACTTGACCGAGATAATATAAAGACGAAGACTTTGTGGATGTAGCCCCAGGGTGGAAGTGAACCACAGTAACTTTGTGTATTGTGCTCTATGCTTTGACCTAATGTGTTTATCTCCTTCTTGGCTAAGTACTTGATGTGATTAAATAGATTCAGTTATGCTTTGTGCTTCTGAGATAGGAATGAATGTTAGATCTGATATAAAAGATACTTAGTGTCTGATCTGGTGAATCCCATCTATCTTATTGTATCTAAGTGCTAAGTCTTCTCGAATCTAAGTATATACTGTGATGCTCTGTGCTATCTGCGAAGTGTTGTAAGGGTTGAATATTGATGGATAAACCATGCTAGATAATTTCTAAGTGCTATAATCACAAATCTGTGTCCTAGCTAAGGTTGCAGACATCTGAGTCCTGCAACCACCCCTGCCTCTACCTCGGGTGAGACTTCATTTGCTTCGCAAGTGTTGTTGAAAGGGCTGGTAATTAAGGTTTGTTGGTGCGCTCTTGAGCATGAACCCTGGGTCTGCCTCTATGCCAACAGGAAAAAACCTACAAACAAAGTTAATAACACCCATAAAATCTTGAACCTCCTTCTTGGAAGTGGGAGCCGGCAGATTAAGGATAGCAGCAATCCTTTCAAGATAAATTCTTGTTCCTGAATTAGAAACAATGTGTCCAAGGAGATTTCCCTTGGTAACTCCAAAAATAGACTTAGAAGGGTTTAGAGATATGTCAAATTTCCTGCATTGCATGAGAACTATTTTAAGATGACCAAAATGATCTGATCGATTTTTAGAGTACACAATTAAGTCATCAAGATAGATCTGAATTATTTTTCCGATCAAATCGTCAAAATCTATTTGCATAGCTCTTTGGAAAGTGGCACCTCCATTAGATAATCCGAAAGGCATATGTTCATAAGAAAAGGTACCCCAACGAGTAATAAAGGTGGTTTTATATTTATCTATCCTTTTCACCTTTATTTGATTATAACTGGAAAAATCGTCAAGTAAGGACATCATTTGTGACCCTGCAACTTGGTGCAAAATCATTTCCATGTTAGGGAGAGGAAAGTGATCTTTTATACTAGCATGATTTACCACATGAAAATCAATGCATAATATGATCTGAACAGTTTCTTTCCGAACGGGAACCAAATTGGAAACCCATTCAGAATATTTGACCCGAAAGATGATTCCATCTTTCAAGAGTTTTTCCAACTCCTTTCGAATAGTTGCTTCCAATGCAGGGCTGTGTTGGCACAGGGGTAGACCTAGGGTTCAACACTACAACAGCACACCAACAAAACCCTAACTACTGGCCTTTTGGCAACACCTGTAAATCAGATGAAGTCTCACCCGAGGTAGAGGAAAGGGTGGTTGCAGGACTCAAGTGTCTACAAACTTAGTTGGGACACAGATATGTGATTATAATACTTAACAACGCACTTATCATCAATAGTTCATCAATATTCAACCATTAACTAATGCGTGGATAGAACAGAGCATCGCATCATTCACACCAGTCTAATGTAATTTAGCACTTAGCACAAACAGATTGATCAGATCTAGCAGAAGTAGGCACTAAGCACATTCATAGAAGTCAGATCTAACATTCATAGCACAAAGCATAAGTAGATCTATCTATCTATATGATAGCACTTAGCAAAAGAATACATAAACACATTAAGACAAGCACAAAACATAAAAACACAATGTTTACGTGGTTCACCCCCACCCTGGGGCTACGTCCACCAAATATTCTTCTTTATGGTCTTAAGTCAATCTGTTACAAGAACAGATCCATCAAAACCTTACTCCGCTTAGGACAGGAGATCTGCACAGCTCGCTAGATCCTCTTTCCTCGAGTAGATTGAAGCACACAATCTTCCACAACTTCTTACAACAACTTACACTTAGCTCTACAAGTCTCACACAGGCACAAAGCACTTACAATCATTTAATCACATAGATATAGCACTTAGCTCATCAATCTATCGGTATAACATCACATAGATGCCTCCCTTCTCTCTTTTCCTCCATCCCTTGCATTGCCTATACATCTATTTATACATATAAAATAGGCCTAAACATGGGTAAAACACATGGGATGACATCCCAATCCCGTTACATAATCCCAAAAACCCAAAAAGGGGTCGAGATCATGCTATCTCCACTTTGTATTGCACTCCTCCTTCAACAGGTTGTCGAAGTCCCAAAATTAGGTCAAACTTGACCAGATATCAACAAAACCTGGTTAAGGGCCAACAGGCCTCCAACACTCACCTGTGACTCATCCCGAGTCACTCTAGTCTAAATAGTTCTACTTTGAACACCTTGAGCTTAGATCA
>ML839870.1:42059-54860 GCA_009831015.1 Picea engelmannii | reverse complement strand
TTATACTATAAAGGTTATCAATATTTTCCCCTTGTTGGTTCCAAATATCATCTTCCTTCTATGGGATCCAATGGTGCAGTAACTCTCAAGTCTTCTACTTCAAAGATCATTTGTCTTTTTCAAATCAATAATAGTCTAGTTATCAAAATCCCAATTGAGTCCAAGTAATGTTGGATAATTTTTACTACCATCCACTATCTTGATTACTTCAAAATATGGTGTGTTGCACACTCTATCGATGTTAATATTCACCCCTATCAATCTTCCAATCTAAAAAATCTTGTGCTAATTTTCTAGCCTCAACTTAATTGGTGACCAGATCAACTTTGGTGTTCCCAAAATTTCCCATGTCTGTTTTGGAATGACATTCACATCAGATCCTAGATCCAATATGATATTATGCTTGTCATAGTCTCATACCTGCGCGTTGAGTCGAAATTGCCTATTCATCCTTTTCTTGCATTGTACCTAAGTAAATGCTCATTGTACACTAGGTACTTCTTTATATTTCAAACATTGGTCGATCATCCTGCCCAGTGCATTCAATGTAGTTTCATCCTTCATTAGTTCTAAACAACACTTTAAGAAAATTTTCATAGTACTTACCTTCTCAACTATCCTTTCTGTCATCGAGAGGTTGTGGGCTGGAGGCATGTCATACACATGTGGCCTATTATACACAATTTTTGAGGTCAATTCCACCCATTATGTCTCTAACAACTCCTTCCTTCCTTGCTTGTATGTGTCTCTCTCTTTCCAAGGATCGAATGTTAGAGGAGATTCTATTTCTTTCCTGACCCATTGGTTAGTCCAAATTCCTTGTTTCTTCGCATCAAGTCTTGTTCTTGCTCCTCTGTGCGTAACTGTTTATACCCTTGGTCGATCATCGCGCTCTTCTGTTGCTATCATTTGAACATTTTGGTTCCTTTTTTCCTGCCACTTCTCAATCAGTTGCAGATAGTCTTTTGTCGCATGATCTAGTTGTCTATAGTATGTGCACGTTGTACAAAGATTCTAACAATCTCGTGCCAAATGCCTAGGATGGTTACAATTATAACATAAAATCGGTTCTCTTCCTCTATTGAATCCTCCTCTTCCCCGACCTATGAATCCTCTTCTTCCTCTTTGATTATATCCTCTCATAGTATTATACCACGGTACTCCTCCTTATGATATGTCTTCTCCTTGGACTCTGTATTCATATATGGTGTGTTTTCTCATGAGATCGAGTTCACGACATTCCTTTTCACCATGTCCCAGGGACTTACAAAAATTACAAAATAAGTTCTTGGTAGTGCTATGATACTTCTGCATTAAAGGACAGGTGGTTGGATGATGACCCATCGTTCTGCATATCTCACACCATACCCCTCCTCCTAGGGCCAAGGGATTCAGGGATCCTATAGCCAAATATTATTTAAAGGTTGGACACTCATTCTTATGATGAACTTCCTTTCTGCATGTGGTACACTAGAATTCTTCATTATTTTCTTTCCCTTTAGCAAGCTCCTGCAACTGAATTTTCAATGTTGCTAAATGCGACTGAACTTGATCCATCCCTGCACCATTTTATTCTACAGAGGATGTTTCCAGTTTCATGGCGATCTCTAGCTCTTCAAACCATGACATAATATTATGTTGTGTCAATGGGAATCATATATGTGGTAGCAATATTGAAATGAACCATTCCCTATGTTGCTCATCTGGAATTTGGAAGGTTAATCTATCCATCAATATCTTGAATCTCTTATCAAAATACAATACTGATTCATTTTGCAACTGCTTGATCTCTTTTATTTCCATAATACATTGTGACACATACTTTGGTTTCTAGAATTCTTTTAACAAAGCTTTCCTAATTTCTGCCAACATTCTAGCTTGTCTCGTAGGCGCAGTGGACTAATACTTCATCACTAACTCCATGGTTTTTTCATCGTCATACTAGATGTTCTTCATGATCCATATTTCTTCACAAACAAATAAGTGTTGTTCCAGATATTTTGTCCTTTCTCCATGGAAGACAAACATTCTCAAAGTGGGATCTACCCTTGTCATTGTATATTGCATAGTATTCTTCATTGGTGTTACCAACTGATTCTAGGTTGTCGCACTACTTCCATTGCTCTTACTACCTTTGATGTTATCCTTGTTTCCATCACTAACTACAAGTGTTCATGACAAAGTTTTAGATCTCAGAGACACACACAGGGTCATGGGTTCGACACGGAGTATGGCCTGAGTGGGATGTAATGGATATCCTTTTGTTGGACTGAGTTGGAAATCTTTTTCCTTTTCCCCTATGCATGGTATTCCTTTGATCCGAGGCACTACACCAGTGTATATTTCCTCAACCTCACTATGCTTCTCTTCTTTATCATCCATAGTCCTCTTCCTACTGTACCAAAATATTTTTCCACTGCGCAACACTCCAATCTCTTCTTTTGTCCCACATTCTTATTCTTTCAGCATTCTCAGTCCATCTGTTCCTTATTAATTAATTCCTACATCCCTCTTCTTCATTCACTCAAACCATACCTTGTTCATCCCCTAGTCCCCTTATGCACGAAGGAGCCTAGTTGCTAGGGTGACCAAATTCCATCTTCATGACCCCCTTATCACACAAAAACATTTTGATCCAAGTAGACAATGATTTCAAATATCTTCCACATGGACCCTTAAAGAAATATATTTTAGAGGCACTATATGACTCAGTACAATCTATACCAAACTTATTAATATAACCCCCAATACATTATCCATCCAGAAATCAATTGCGCCCGAGATCCGATTACATATAGTATTAAATTGTCGGATCGGTCTAAATACTTAGAACAACAGTGCAGAATGTTCTGTTATTTTCATCTAACCTCTGTAACCACTCAACCAATACTATCGAGAAATCAACAAAGAAAATCTCATGTAAGTCTGTAAATACATACCTCTGTAACCATTGTTCCAAACTGATCCACGGGTTCTTATTTTGATCTCTGAAAAACTCACGCTCATTTTCCTTTAACCATTATCCGATATATTTATTAGTCGACCTCCACATTCCCCTCAGTCACAAATCTTGTTCTCGACAACATAACCATTTGTTGGCTTGTAGTGGGAATACCCAGGCTTCAACATTAATTCACGAACAAAACCCTCAGATACCAGTCCTTTGGCATCACCCACAAGCAGGTAAAGTCTAAATCAAGGTGTCTATGGGGACTGTAGGAACCAGGTTTCCGAAATCATGAAGGGATGTGAGGCAGTTCTCATAACCATTATACTTAGCATTAGTTCATTATACCTTATATCATGTGTGAAGAAACATAATAACATGTAAAAAATTCATAGCAACCATACATTCATTATATGAGCGAAATAAACAAAACAATCACATCATAACAAGAGACACCCTATTTAATGTGGTTCACCCAATATGGGATACATCCATAATGGTCAACTTCTTATTAAATTATTCGGAATCATTCATTACAAAATATGTGCACTACACTATACATCATGCCCTTACCATTATCCTATCTCTCTATATGTATTTGTCACTCTTCACTCTTACATACTCACTTACATTTCTCTCCTCTCTTTTCCCACTACTATATCCCAAAAACCCTTACATGTTTATACAATTAAAATATGGATTAGCCCTTGTCAATGGACCCAAAATGCCTAGCAACTTCAACGGTCTTCCTTCCTTTGTACATGTGTTAGTCCTGAAAGTGTGCCAACTATCTTTCCTTCTTTTGTGTGTGTTGCACAACTCCCAAAAATGGTCCCAAAATCCTTTCCCGATACTTAGGGATAAGTCCCATTTTTAACTTCAACTTGGAAACACTCTAACAAATTAATGGCAAAAAGGATTTGGAAAAATCATGCATCACTGACGAAGGGTAGCACACCCTCTATAAAGTCACCCATAAATGAGACAATATGAGCCTTTGTCTAAAGCGATGGGAGTGTCTATCTAGAGGGTCTATCTAAGGTGAAAGTGGGTAGGTACTCCCATAGTTTTCACACTCTTGTGGTTTGGGTCGGGCTTTTCTATACCTACATTTTGTGCGATAACATGTCTAACCTAACATTCTTAGTATGTTTGTCAGCTAAGTAACACATTTTATTTGTGTATACCAATTGAAAAACACTATGTATATCAAGATTGTTCATCCCAACACATAAGAATAGGACATCTTCCTTTCATTGATACACATATATCTGCCCATTCAAGAGTGTAATCAAGTAACAAGCATGAAGGAAAATCTTCCTTCTTCATATTACTATCACCAAAACCTTGAGGAATTAATCACCTACACACATATGTATGTGTATGTACTAAGATGGATGTAGGAGAGTGATCCAACATACATGCTTGAGGATGATTTGTGCACTGCATATTGGTTATATATGGTTGTTACAATGGAAACAATAGTTGTAGGCATTTCCCTGCACTTTGTATAGGGCATACAATGCAATCGAGTTGTTGCAAAGGTTCCACACATTGTACAAGAAATTAAATCAACCCAAACATCAAGAAACTAGGTGATGGGACCATGGGTACCATCCATTCATTCAATTGAACATAATTTAATGATGTGGATGATCCATTGTTTGTGTAAATGTCAATTGTGTGTTGTAGCAAAACAATGAATTAATCCAATGAGCAAAATAGTTGAGAGATTGAGTTGTCAAGTCAACATGATTCAATTCAAGGTGTACTATAGCTTTAGGTTCATCCCACCATTAAATCAAAGGGGATGCAATGCCAAATTGTGTTGTAGGCATAAATCAATGATCCAAAGGGATTATTAACATGATCAATAAACCAATTTATTCTTGGTGTTGGAACTAATTAATATCCAAGTGATTTCCTAATTATTATTATGGGCATAAACATAGTACAAGCATTTCTTAAACCAACAATGCAATTGAAACAATATTTATTCATGTGCATCAAGCATGTAGAGAACTCAATCTCACAACATAAACAACAAAACTAACCCTGAAAACCCAAATGGGAAAACCAACAAAGATGGATTTTGTTTATGCTTAAGCAATATTACAAATTGGAGCTATACACTCTCAATCTGGGATTTTTTATATTCTTAGTCTTTGGTGGTATTTTGCATATTGTTTTTCCTTAGATAATTTTTTTGCTCATTGTGGATAGGCTCAAAACCTTGTTTCTTGTATGATATTGGAACATATTGCTTCATTCCAAGCTTCTCCTACTACATCCATTTTCCCAAACTTCATTTTTTTCCCATATCTCTTGGTTTTTTTTGTTTCTTTATCAAGCAATCATTCTTTATTATAATGCTTCCTTGGAATGTCAACCATCAAGTGATTCATTTCTTATTTATGTGGAGTCAATATGAAACCCTTTCCCTTTGGTCTTCAAGGATCATTTGCTTCAAACTTTGCCAAGATTTATTTTTTACAAAGTTTGGAGGAAGATTATTTTAGATCACACCTCATTCACTAGCTTTTGGTCTCCAAAAGATTCAACTCAAAGATGAGAGATCTGCAATTTAGCCTCTCTTGTTTCCTTCTCTATAGAATGTTGTTTTCTTCTCTAGAATACTCTTTATTCTTGGAATCTTTGTATAAATTCCATCCAAGTTAGGAGAAATGTCTTCTGTAGAAGATTTCCTTCAATGATTATTGATCCTTGGTCTACAGGTGTGGAATATATTCTTTTTCCTTAACCTTGACTCTCCAACATGTCTCCTGGATGTGCATTTCCTAGGATGAATTTCTTGATGAAGCCTCCAACATGTGGCTTCTCAATGTCCAATGAACTTACAATGTTGGTAGAAATTCCCATGATTGGATGAACTTCTTGGCATTCTCTTAATTCCTGTGTTCTTCATTTTGCTTTGTTGGAACAACGACTTGGTCCTTGGATTCTCCTCCTTTTTAAGCTAATCTTGTGTTTTGTTGAAGGCTTTCTTCTTCTAGCAGTGATTTAATTGGTGGCCTCTCATACCAAAAAATAAACATGCATTAGAGTGCTGAGAATCATCAACCTTGTGGCATTTCTTCTTACAACAAAAGCAAACAAGAGGTGTTTTTCCATACCTCTTTGGTTTTTTATTGTGCTTGCCAATTTCTTTACTTGGTCCTTCAAGTGTTGGTGCAATTTTGGAAGGAAAAAATGTCCCTTGGCTTCCCTCATTCAAGTTGCTACAAGCATGTTGGAGTAATGGTTTGATCTCCACTCATTTTTTTGTTGTGTTTTCTTCAATCAAAATGGTCATTTTTTTGGTCCCTCTTCCTTCGACAAATGTTATCTTGGTGCTATTAGTGTGATCTGCTACATTGATTCACTTCCTCTTTTCCACCAATACCTAGGCCTTCATGCTTGACCCTAAGTTTTGCTAAAATGAGGTTTACAATCTCTTGGCTTCTCTTGCCTAACCCTTGTCAATCATAGTCCATTTGTCTTATTGACTTGGAATCTATGCCTATTGTATGATTTTCATGTTAATTTTACTAACCCACCACCTTAGCAATTAATTCCTAGTAAATACCTTGTTGTAAACAACTGCAGATTTATTGAATAAAAGCACAATTGGGTTTTAACGATTTAAATAAATAAATAAATGGAAGCAAGAAACAGGAAAACACAATTATGCACACACATTTCTTTCCTTCAAATAAGATTTTCATTATAAATGAATCCAAGCTTACAAGGTCTCCCATCTTGGGAAAATGGCCCCTCTAAATAAAAATACAAACAACAAAATAATTGATCACACATCAAGATCTGTCCTTCGATCTTGTTGGTCTCTACTCCTTTGTTTCCCCTTTCTTCCTTCCTTGGACCATGCACACTTGGATGAAAGTCCTTCTCCACCCAACGAGATATCATTATATCACTCTCTTTGTGTGTGTCTCCTCCTCTCACCTTAACTTCCTTTTATAATGTTTAGTTTACCCTAAATAAAAAACCCTAGATCTCCAAAGTGATCAATGGTTGAGATTAGATCTCACCAACACTGAAGATCAATGGTTAAGATTTAATTTAATTCAATAATGCCAAAAACTTCAACATTTCATTAAATTAAAATCAAATAATTATAAGAAGACATTCACTTTAATAATTACTTGATTAAAGTGAATTTCGTAAGTCTTGAGAGGTATTACTGATGAATTCCATTTGTTAGACACAAAACCAATGTGGAAGTACATGTATGATGCTATAAACATCAACACTCCCTCTTATCAAGGAAGGTACTTCTTGAAGAACCACTTGGAACTAGTTCTCCCTTTGACCCTGACACAATGTTGCACACATCATCCTACACAATGACATACCTCCAAACTTGATGGTCTATTGCTTTCTAAACACTGGAAGTATCATAATCAATTATTATACACATCAGTGCTATGAAGTATGCACACTTATTTGGATTCCTACTCTCCATGTTTGTTCTCCTAGGAGCCTTCACATGCTCCCGAGCATCCATCAATGTCATTTCATACCAACTGGGTCCCCTGACAGAACTGGAAGGGGATAAATCTTCCTTCCCACATGAAGGTTGACTCCCTTAAATGGAAGTATGTGAACTATGCTCACCCTTCAAAGCCTCCTTCTCCTCATCCTTTTCCACTGACATCAGTCCATTCACATCTGAATGGACAAGATCCAAGATCCCCTTGGACCTATGAATAGACATGCCCTGCAACCTATATAACTTGTCCTCTCTAACACCAATGCACATTGTTGTATCAGGGATATCTCCCTCTGAACATATCAGTACTTTCCCTTTCTTGAACAAGATGAAAAAACCCATGTCCTCTAGAGCTAAGACTAAGAGAAAATTCTTCTTTAGCTCTAGTATATAAAGCACATCTTGGGCCTCCAATGAACCTCTTGACTCAAGTTGGAACAAGATAGTTCCCTCCCCCTCCACTGTATACTTGGAATCATCAACAAGCTCGACATGAGACCTTGAGTACTTCTACGTTAGACTGCTAAATAGCTCTTGTTCCTCCATCATATGATGAGATGCACCATTATACAAGTACCATGCACTCCTTGTGATGGTGATAGTAGAGAGGCAAGAGACAAGTGACAATTCATTCTCAAAATTCATAGCAAACTCGTCCATCTGATTTTTTGTTGTTGTTTCTACATGTTGCGTCTTCTCCTTACCTTTCTTCTTCTCTTGACATTGTGATGCATAGTGGCCCATATTGTGGCACACAAAGCACTTGATTTTAGTCAATTCCTTGTTTCCTCCTTCATTGTTACCCTTGGAACCATGTTCTTTTCTCCTCTTAGTTTTAATGACCAGAGCCAAGTTCTTCTCTTTGTCTTCCTTCTTGCTTGCTTTAGACTCATCCTGAGTCTCTTCTTGTATGAAATCATCCCAAAGCCTTTGTCAATATGGGATCTTCTCCCGAGCACAGATCCCTTTGAAAAATGGTTCTCAATACTTGGTGAACCCATTCAATGCCACATTCACAAGTTTTTCCTCATCCACTTTCTCCCCAATGGCTACAAGTTGATGTTGGGTTGTTAGTCATTGTTTCAGTTCATGCTTATGTGAACACTGAACTTCCTAATGTTGGGGAGGATTAGACCTAGGGTTCCTCCAGAGAGTGTGCAACAAAAACCCTAAGCACCAACATATCAATCCTCAACCAGGGCCGAGGAAAGTCTCACCCGAGATGTAGAGAGGATCACGAAGACCATAGGGTCTCGTGTCGGTGATGGAGGATTAAACATTAAACATAATGAACACTGATATAGTTGGAATCCATATAAATCATATTTGATACTTCTTTCAGGACTAAGAATGAAAACAACACACATCCACATTCATGTTGGAAGATTGCTTGTTGTCATTGATTTCAACCCTAGTCATTGTTTGTAGTCATTGATGTCAACCCTAGCCATTGGATTTTGGACCCAACAGTTGATTGAAGTATATAGACATGAAGGAAATTACACATGCAGGTAAAACACCCATGGATGGATATTATAAGTCATTCAATTTCCGATGGTATGTGTCACATCACGTGGATCCTCACGATTGAGGAGAAATGAATTTTTGAAGATGACAATGTGAATTGAAGCGGAAACTACATGTCGGCCCTAATGTTAAAAGGAAGTGACATAAAGGGTATAAATACATCTCATTATACATTCATTTTTCAATACACACAAGTTTTTTAATGAACAAGGAGATATAAGTCGAATCTAAGAGGAAATATGAAGTAAAGAAGGTCGAATTTCAAGGGAGGATGAAGTCTTTAGGTGATGTGTTCTAAGGTATGTTATTTACATGTCATCTTACCATTTTCGCTATAACTTTGTTTCTAGAACGATTCAAATCATGAAATTTGGAGGCTATTGAGAAGACATATCTAGGTACATGTGGTAAAAATTTCATCTCTTTATTCGCTATAATTTCGGAGATACACTCTATGGAAGATAGGGTTTTTGACTAGTCCTGAAGTTAGTCATAAACATGTGTTCTAGGTAAAAAAGTCATAACATCTTCAAGAGAATCCAAATGAAGTGATCCCAATTGCATTGGAAAGAGTATATGATTAAGTTTCATGTGTACGCATTTTAGAATCTTATGTTAAATATTGAACGTGGGGCATGTTGTACACGTTCACTCTCCTGAATAAACCAGAATTGAATAAGGTCTACCATTTTCTCTATAACTCCTTTTCTGGGAGGATTCAAGGAGTGAAACTTGGAGGAGCTTCAGAAAATATATTGAGTAATATTATTTATAGGATCATAGAATTCCAAGAAGTGAAGAATTTCAGAAGTTGAAGAAGTATCGAGAAGCATTATCAAGTTCTATGTGATGGTTGGTTGATGGTGATAATTTAATGTAAAGTTTTATTATCTCTCTAATGTAAGGTCAACCCTCTCTTGATATTGAAGGATTGTATCTTCTTTTTGGAGGTTCATCCCTCCCTTTATATTTGGAAGTTGTATCTTCCCTTGGAAGTCATTACTTCCCTTGAACAACAACTATTGATTATTTCTCATATATTGTGCATGGTGTATTGTGGTGTATTGGTGTAACTCTTCTATTGTTGTTCATTGCTCAATTGATATAATTGAATATATAATATGGTTGAAGTATAAGTTGAAAAAGTTTTTAAATTGTACTTGACACTGATTCACCCCCCTCTCAGTATCAATGATTGGTATCAGAGCGGGTTACCTTCAGTACAGTTTAACCACTGGAAGGAAGATCCTAAGAAGAAATGGAAGACAACATTCCAAATGGGATTCCACCATTTGATGGAAGTAATTTTGAATACTGGAGTAATCGAATGGAAACTTACTTGAAAGATCTTGGGGCAGATTTTTGGTTCTCAATTTATTTAGGATACAATGCTTTGAAGAAACCAAAGACTTCAGCTCAAAAGGAATCAAGAAGGAACAACAAATTGACAATATATACCATCCTAGATGGATTGATAGATTCAGTGAAATCCAAGGTGGGATCATGTGCATCAACAAAGGAGATTTGGGACAAGCTACAATACTTTTATGCAAGGGAAGAAGCAAAATAATAAGAAGAAGTTGAATAAAATTACAACATCTCAGATTTCAAAGAAGAAAATAGAGGTGAGTTCTTTTGCTTTAATTGTGAAGGAGTAGGACATGTTGAATTTGAATGTCCTTATCCAAGGATTAAAAGAGATGACATTGAAGAAGAAAAGTCCAATGAAGAAGAGGAAAATCATGAAGCATAAATGATTCAAAAAGAAGATGAGAATCTTAAAAAATTGAAGCATGTTGAGATTGAAAATAGAAAGCTTAAAAACACACATAGAAAACTAAGAAGTGAATTGGGTAGTTATGAACAGACAATTGAAATCTTGAAGAAACAATTAGATGACTTTGAGAAACTAAGAGAAGAAACCATTTCCTTGAAAACTCTACTCGAAGAAGCAAAAATAATAGGAGAAGTAAGGAATGTCCAAATGATGAAGAAAGAAGAACATTGTGAGAAACTTGAACAAGAAGTTGTCTCATTGAGGAAGAGCTTAAGAATCTCTCAAGTTCCAAAAGACTTAACACATCTTGGATGCATGGGTGAAACTTCATACAAAGAAGATGCAAATACCAACAAGAAGGATGACAAAATATCTACACATACAGTTGATGAGAAGTGGACCAGGATACCAGAAAGAAGGAATGATTACAAAAGAGATGAATATCCAAGAATAAATCCTACCTTCAGGAATCAAAGAAGCTTCAATCAGTATGAAGGAAAATACATAAGAGTAGATCATGAACCCAGATGGACTACATCAAAAAGAAGGTCACTTACTCCCAGGTATAAAAATTTCTTTCTTGGTCATTGTTATACTTGCAAAAATTTTGGACATAAGGCAATTAATTGTAGAATCAATGAAAGGAACAACAATGCAAGAAACATGAATGTTGTAAATAGAATATATGGTAAAAATCGTGGATTTGTCAACAAATTTTATAATTCATTTTCCCCATTGATGGAGAAAAATATTTTATGCTACAAATGTAATTATCTTGGTCACAAAGCATGAGATTGCAAATATATGAATAAATATGCTCTTATGCCAAATGTCCCTATGCCAACCACAGTATGGAAAAGGAAAGAGATTCCAAACAATGAAGATTTTCGAATAGCATTGGCCACTGAAGAATGTAAAGAAGAAGATGAATGGTACATAGATAGTGGATGTTCTTCATAGATGACCGAGGATCAAGAAAATTCGTCAGATTGAAGAGAAAGGGTGGCAATGTTGCATTTGGAGATGACTCATCTACCAAAATACTTGGAAAAGGTGTAGTAGAGCTTGGAAGCAAAAATGTAAAAGAAAATAATGTACTATTGGTTGAAGAATTGAAGCATAATATACTCAGTGTTATTAAAATGTGTGATCAAGGATAAACTGTCATGTTTGACTCACAAAGATGCAAAATCAAAGAAGAAGGTTCAAGAAGACCAAGCAACATATACATCCTAGACATGAAGAAGAGAGAGAATATGTAAGCCACACACAAGGATTCCAAGGAAGAAAAAGTCCCAAAGACCAAAAATAAGGATGAAGTATTATTGAGTGCCACATGTTCAGAGGGAGCAACCCCAAAGAAGAAGGTCACCTTATTCCATTGAACTCAGGGGGATCAGCCCCACTCTTTGCCATTGATGTCAAAGGGGGAGAGAAATTGGTATATCATGATGACAAGGGGAGCATGAGTGTTTCCATCAATGACAAAGGTGTAGATTGTTGGAAGATTTATTGTTGTCATTGATGTCAAACCTAGTCATTGGTTGTAGTCATTGATGTCAACCCTAGCCATTGGATTTTGGACCCAATAGTTGATCGAAGTAGATAGACATGAAGAAAATTACACATGAAAGTAAAACACACATGGATGGATAGTATAGGTCATGCTACTTCCAGTGGTATGTGGCATGTCATGTTGATCCAGATGGATATCGGTGGCCACCCACCTTTTCCAACTGGTTCAAAACAACTTTATGAAATTTTTGGCAATTTACTATTTTTAGCAGTTTTTACTTCCGGGGCCATTTTGAGGGCCTAAATGAAGGTTTTTTGGTATCAAGATCCTCAATGATATCCAAAGGCATCATTGAGCCCCCAAAATGAATCTCCTCGATGATACCTTTCCAACGGGCTATCACACGCCTAAAACGGAGATCATATGCAAAAGTTACGACCTCGGGAAGTTGATGTACTAGCTTACCCAAATGGGGCCCACATGACTTTTGGCGCTTCATCTCCTAGGGTTAGGTTTTTGGATGT
>ML839870.1:18310-29945 GCA_009831015.1 Picea engelmannii | reverse complement strand
AGAATACATTGAGTAATATTATCTACAAGATCATAGTATTCCAAGAAGTGAAGAATTGCAGAAGTTGAAGAAGTCTAAGGAAGCATTATCAGGTTCTATGTGATGGTTGGTTGATGGTGATAATTTAATGTAAAGTTTTATTATCTCTCATATATTATTGGGTGGAAGGAAGGGGAAAGGATGGAGAGGTCAACCCTATCTTGATATTGGAGGATTGTATCTTCCTTTTGGAGGTTTATCCCTCCCTTTATATTTGGAAGTTGTATCTTCCCTTGGAAGTCATTACTTCCCTTGAACAATAACTATTGATTATTTCTCATATATTGTGCATGGTGTATTTGTGTAACTCTTCTACTATTGTTCATTTCTCATTGGATATAATTGAATATATAATTTGGTTGAAGTATAAGTTGATTTTTTTTAAAAATTGTACTTGATACTGATTCACCCCCCTCTCAATATCAACAATTCCACCCATTCATAACAAACACATAATAGATTGGAATTTCCATATATTCATTACTGGAAGTATTTCATCATAACAGAGTTATACATTGTGATAAACAATATCCTATGATAGTCATGGAATTTCATATCATCATTATATCAACAGGGTAAATACATAGAATGTGCCATGCACCTTGCTTTAGGACTTAGACATATAAAAATGAAGGAAAATATCCAAGGACATTACAATAGTGTAACAAGATCAGAGTGAGATCGATGTTGGTAGCTAAATTGAAACTCTTAGACTAGATGAGTAACTTCTCATCAAATCCTTAAGATAGTAGACAACTCTTTATCTCAGCTTAAATCTCATTTTTATATCCTTCGCGAATGGGGAGCGTTGTCCCTTTCTATTTTTCTCCATTCGTTTGTCTGATTCAACTACCTCGCATGCTTCATGCACCTGCAAGCGCTCCACGTAGACTTTTTGAATCATGGGAAGTATTAATTTCCTGACCAACTCCTCTTTTGGTCCCCCCACATCTTCATATGATTTTGGCACTGATCCTTTGGGGAGATATCTCGATGATTCCTTTCTTTCTCCCGGCGGGAATCTTCTTGGTTTTCGACATAACTAACAAAACTCGAACTAATGCACATTTTGTAGTGTTTGTGTTTTGCACTTCTGCTAACAAAACCTGGTCTTATGCACACTTCATGGAAATACTCATACACTTACTTAGGTGCACCCAATTTTTTTAAAATGGGCACACATTGTTCCCTTGGTGTGCAAACGTAAAACATAACCCAAAACTTTGGGTGCCAACAAGCCCCCACCACTACTATCTGGCTCATCCATGAGCCAATGAAATTAGGGAATTATTTGCGTGGTAGATGACATGATCACCTTGAGGCCTTTCACAAATTCCAAAAACTGACGTTCAGACTCAGAAAATCTCTCCTGAAGTGCCTATGCAATTTGGACAGTCGATTTTGCGACCTTCATTGTGACTGTCAAATCCATGAGATATGTGTTGTTGAGCTGATGGATCAAAGGCTTGGAAGTTGTTTGAAGATATGAGAGTTGGGTGTACCACTCCATGGCCTTGTCGGTCAGTGAGGTAATCAAGTCTTGCATGCATTGTTTCTCATCCCGAGAGTAAGTGATGTGTTTGGTTCATGTAGCAACAACAATCATTGTTGTGGTGCACTATTTGGGGGGCAGAGAGTCGACGTCTCGTTTTAGATGCACAACCTCAACTTCTAATGTTTGGGTACAATCATAGAGAGTTGTGAGTTTGAAGGGATTAATTAGATAATCCCATAATTTGAAGCCTTGATTTCCCCACGCAGTCAAGCCTTCGACACAGATTCAACTCTCTTGAAGGGCGTCAGTTGCTTGAGTAATTTGTAATTGGAGGGTGGTTCCATCTGAGGATTGACGATGCAGCTGGTCCTAAAGATCACAAAGTCACATTTGCAAAGATCGACTTTGCACACTGAGTGATTGCATTTTTTGTAGTGTGGGGGACTCCAACTGTAGTGGCGTAGGAAGGGGAACATGGTAATAGGCCTCATTGAGGGTGGTGACTAGATATCTGTGGTTTCTAAGAATGGATGTATACCATTCTTGAGTTTCAACATGGGCGATGAATTCCACCATGTGTAGATCATGTAACTTCTGTTGGGATTCTTCGAGTTCCTAGAGGAAGTGGGTTGTTTCTTGTAGCTGGGAACAGGTGGTTTCATGATGGGAACACTCTTCCTCGTATAGAAGAAAATAATGTGCAAGTTCCTGATGAAGGGAGTTTTGGCATTCCCCAATCTCATGGACTAATAAAGTGACAAGATGGGAAATGACGATGGTAGACACTTGAGACAATTCTAGCTTGGTCTTGGTTGAAATGGAGTGGATGACGACGAGTGGATCGAGGATTATCACACAATATGAGATGGATTTGGGAAACTTGAGAGGGGGTTGGTTGATGGTGAAGGAAGTGAGATGGAGGGTATGGCGAGCTTTTATGTAAGAAATTAAAGTTTCATGATCAGGTCGTCTTGCGAGGCCTGTTGTTTGGTTAATTGCGCGAAAATCTCTTTCATGAATTCTTTGATCTGGTGGGATGAACAAGGAGAATCAGATTTGGGGAGATTATGGGAGGAGGTACAATGACATTTGTTGCAGGTAGAGTGGGGCTTGGACTGATGAGGGGACAAGGTGACTTCCTCAATGATGGGGGTTGGTAAGGGGGTGAGGGGGGGTTCTGGTCAGACCCAGAGTTAAGGTGAATTTAAAATGGGTTCCAAATGTTGGCTCCCCGCTTGCATTTTTTTACTATGGCGGGATTAAGAGTCGCTCCATTTGATGGGTTGAGGAGACTCTACAGACTGGGAAGATGCAAAATTATAGAGCTCTATATGTGGGTTATCTTGTTGGGGCAGAGCCGACTGTAATTCTTGGAAAGGAGGCTAGGATTCAGCTCACCAAGATTCAACCCCTGCGATAATATCCCTTTGTGTGATACAGAATGGGAGAAAAACCTTTGTTATGTCTATAGATGAATAAGGGAAGATTATAATTGAAAACACAAGTGATGCTCATACCTTGTGAATATGTGGATGGGTATGCGAAAATTTTCAAAGGACGCATTAACCATTTGGGTGTGCCATTGATGAAAATCCTTAGAAATGTTTTCATGGGTGTTTGCATTCTTGGAATGTTTTAATGGGAGAAAATGGGGAGACAAAAATGACAGTGCATTCGTCATGTTAATTTCAAAACCCGACAACGACTTCCACATTACCATAGCAACAAGCAGAAGCACCCAACTGTAATGGAATTCTTTGGCCTCGTCCTGAGCATCAAGACATTCGATGAAAAATTCATTAAATAAGTATGGAGCCTAGGCCATCTGATTTTGAAGGACGCATTGTTGGGTTGTGAGAACGAACCCCAGAGGGAACTTGTCCTTCCAAAATTTTTGAATCATGAGTGTGCAAGCGAACAACTAAGTTGCAAACAGAACTGTGGAGTCATTAATTTAGGTGATGACTGCCATATGTCAAGAAGACCTCGTCTAGTGGTACACCCTTAGTCTTAATATGATTTGTTGGGTCTTCTCCGGAAATGGACATGCCATAAACTCTCTGAATGATGGTGGGGCCGATCAGATAGGCTTGATTGAGCCAGAGGTATCCTGCATGGACTCTATTAAGGATGAAGCGAACAAAAAACTAAACACTCTGCCCCCTACCAAAGTGTGGGCATTTGAGGAGAGAGAGGATGCTAGATTTCCGTAGTAGGAACACCCATTCTTGCGTTATGGGATTGGTGGTGCCATCCTCGTGGGCGAAATCCTTTGTGTATTTACTAGTGACCTTTAATTCAGGGAACTGATGAGGGTCCCGAACATTGTAGTTGACGCATTTGAGAAAGGTGGCCTTTCCAAATGGTAGGGCATCATGAAATATGTCGAAGGGGAGCACCAGATTCGGAATCAGTCGGTCTTTGAGTGCTTTCGTCTTGGTGTGGAATTTTGGCTGGTTGGATGAAGCCATTCTTGGAGCAGATGGTACTGATGATAGAATATTTAGGAAGTATGGAGTGAGTGGGATCAATGGAGACCTAGTATGAATGGTGTTGGGGTAATGTATGTAGTGCGAAGGGAAGAGGATAGCGATAATGGTGAGGGAGCGAGAATTGAGGGAAGTTTTGAACTGGAAAGATCCACATGGATACTCAGTTATTCATGCATGAGAATTCATTGTTCCAGATTTTTTTGGGACTGGATGAATACTTCTGACAGGTCCAGCTGTTAGGATTGTCATGGTGCATTGTCTTTTGGCATGTGTTGCATTAATGTCAAGATTTATGTGAATTTTTGTTGTAAATGTGCCTTTTAATTGTGATCTAGGGAAAATTGTACTTTAGTTGTCGATGTTCATGATTTGTCAGTTTTAGAATTATCTAGAGCAGGCGTGTGAAGTAGACTTGTCACTTCGGGTATTAGTATTACCATTCTCTGGCCACCATCGGATTTCTAAAAGAAGGAAGAATATAGGAGGGAGAGTTCATGTATAGAATTATGCACAAATTTATGTGCCAGAGGTGCAACACATGGCTTAATGCAACCCAACGAGAATTGATTATGGGGTTATATAAGTGTGGTGTCCCCGAGTGGTTCACCATGCATCTGCATCCTGGAACGATCGATGAGTGTCTGTGTAGGCAAGAGAGGATTGGGTGCATGAACTCTGGTAGGATCCAATGGTTGATCATAGTGTCAACAATAGTGTTGGGTTTAGCGAATAGACGTGTAAGGAGTAGATCATCTCTAGGTAAGGAGGGTCACCTATGTCTCCCAATGTAAAATTTGAGAATTGATGACAAAGGGTGTTTCTTGGGGAACTAATGATGGTCATTGATATAGTGAATACATGCCTTGCGCTTCTATTTCAGGATCCATCGTCCTTCGCAAGGACAAGTGTATTGACAGATGTTGACATCTAGTCGATATCTCTCTCATAGAGAGGCTTCGATAGTTGTCCATTTGTGATATGATCCTTGATGTGCATCCCACCAATCTGCAAAAATCCCTATCACTATTGAGTCAAGTGCACGAGACCACTGATACTCAGGAATGTGCTGAATCCATGCAAGTAAGGTGTCCACTGGCTCTGACCCATCATATTGATAGGATCCAAAATATTCCCTACGTTTTTCTGCCAAAATATGTGCACATCTTCTTGTTGACACCTCGTAACGCTATTTCTGCCATCGATCCAATGCATCCTCATAATCCATGTCATAAGATTTGACACTCCTCCAGCTTAATTCTCCATCTACAGTGGGGTTGATGTAGTCCCTATGCCTTATGATTTTGTAGATGTTTTCAATAGTTGAACTTCATGCATCCTCATCTATAGGCTTGTTGTAGTGTTTTCCCTCATATGGATCCAGCAATGCGACCATGCACAGGGTGTCAGTTTCGAAGGACATCTTCCTCTTCTTTAAGTTTAGCAACGCATTATTTTCAAAGGCCTAGTAAACTCCCAAAAATGTAGGATAGGTATCATACTCATCCATTATTTCGATGGCTTCAAAGTTAGCCTTTTTTTTCACTCCTTCAATATTCACTTCAACCTACTCCAGCCGACCTATGGGATAGGTCTTGTATTGATTGGCTAACTGAAGTTATATGGGAGACCAAATAAAATTAGGTTTACCCATTATTTCCCAATACTTAAGTAAAATGTTAACGTCAAATCCTAGATCCAACATGACTCCGTCCATATCATACCCACCAAGCTCTATTGTCATCTTAAATTTGTGGTTAGTGTGCTTTTGCTTGTTGACCTAGAAAACATCCCTTTTGGGCAACTGAGCTGATATGGTGGTGTATTCTCCTTGCTCCTTCATGTAAGTAGTCAACATATTAGTTAACTTATTGGAAGCCTCCGATCTCTAAGAAAATGCAAACATCAATGCAAGAAGGTATTGACTTGATATTCAACTTCTACCATGTGACCTAGGTCGTGTAAATACTTTGTGTGCACTATGCGTGGCAACTCCTTCTGGAATTGTTCTTCATATTCCTTTTCCTCAGTGCGTTGTAGTGAAGTCTACCTATATTATTCTTCTATCGATATCTAGGTTGCACATTGGACCTCCTCATGCACGCAAGCCTCCTTCAAAGACATTTGTGTCGTGCATTGAAATTCTTCGTGCCGACGGGCTTCCTACAATGACCTCTGTGTCGCCCACTGCAACTCGTCTTGGATATGTGTCTCCTCCAGAAACCTTCACATCACTCTTTGTACCTAATCCATAATATGTGACTCTTCCAGAGACCTTTGAGTCATGTGTTGCAGCTCCTCATGTGCTCTCTCTTCTCCATTGGCTCTTTGTGCATCACACAGAAACTGCTTCTGTTGAGAAACATCAAACTTAGGAGGGGTTGGGGGTGCCTTCTTGATTTTCTCATCCAGTCCTTGACTTGAGCCTTCACCATGCTCAAAGTCTCCTCCTGTCTTGGCCCCTCGGTGGGTTACAACTTGGATGTTTGCTTCCCTGTTCTTATTTTTGTTCTTGTGTGATTAGACATGCACCATGTTACAGTTGGTCTTCTTATCTTCCCACTTCTTCAGTAATTCAAGACAATATTTTGTAGCATTTTCATTACTATAACAATAGGCTTAGAGAAAGTGCAACTTAGTACAAAACCATGAGACATGATCAATTTCACCACAATTGAAACATGTGGTGGATCTACCGTCTACACTTCCATATCCACAGCCACAACTATGCCCATATCCACATCGAGGTCCTCCTTTATATCTTCCCTTGTCTGCGCCACCATGCTCACCACCTTTTTTCTCCTCTTGCACCCAAAAATATTCCTGGGTGTTGTCTTGAATCATATAGAGGGAGAGACAACTATTGACATCATGGCCAACAGACTTACATAATTCACATAAGGGGGTGTGAGTCATTGTTTGATACTTCTATAATTTCGGTCAATGGGGTGGCCCATGTCCCCACTTTCTGCAAATCTCACACCATTCAGATTGTCCGGATGGAAATGGACTTGGCGCGCCTATCACCATATAATTTGGAAGGATCAAGAACTCGTCTCGATGATGCCCCTCCAATTGGAAAGTAGTGCACCATATGTGCTCACACATGACTTTAGCTTTGGCCATATCTTGCAACTAGATTATTAGATTATCCAGTTGTGACTGCACCTATGCCAACCTAGCCGATGTTTTTGTGCCTCCTGGTGTGGCTTCCAATCACATCACGATTTCAACTGCCTTGGTTTGAGTCATCACCCTTTTTTGGGTGAGTGGGACTCAAATATGGGGGAGAAACCCCGCAATGAACCATTCTTTGTGTTGCACATCCTAGATTTGGAACGTCATCCTATCTAACAAAATATTGAACCGTTGGTCATAATCCCACATGGTCTCGCCTTCCTTTTGTTTGATTTATTTTATATCAGTTATACATTGGGACTTGGACTTCAACTTCTGAAACTCTCGAAGTAGATCCTTCTTGATCTCATCTAGAGACCTCGCTTGTCTTGTTGATGCAATGATCTTTTTTTTCCTATACCATGTCAAGGATCTATCCCTGAAGGTAGTCTCTAACTATGCTATCTTCACCGTGTCATCTGTAACTCTCTTTACAGACCAGATTGCTTCACAGGTGAACTAGTGTTTCTATGCATCGTCACTACTTGTTCCATGGAACACGGGTAATATCAGTGTACTGTCTTTATTTTCCATCTTCGAACTAGGAATATTTCATCCCTTTTGACTGCTATGGGATGGATCTTTCCACACTACTATTGGTTGGGGTAAAGTATTGT
This sequence comes from Picea engelmannii, assembly GCA_009831015.1. Classification (NCBI taxonomy): domain Eukaryota; kingdom Viridiplantae; phylum Streptophyta; class Pinopsida; order Pinales; family Pinaceae; genus Picea; species Picea engelmannii. The sequence goes on along the minus strand of ML839870.1, from coordinate 22,128 downwards.
TGAATTCACCTTCTTCTTCACTCGCTTCGTCACTTATTTATTCTTCTTCTCTTTCCTTGACTACAATCTCTTCATTAAATGTAGAGTTTTCTTCTTGGTTAAAAATGCACAGAGGGGGTGGTACAAAGGGGGGGTAAGACCATATTCTTCTTATCATTCTCATGAGGTGACCCAAAGAGCTATCTACTTGTAGTCACACAAGACCATCCAAAATTATCAAATCGTCTCCCCAACCACTATGGGAGCCTCCATCTTCTTTCTCTTTTGGTGCACTACCAATCTACGTCATCTCTACCTGACCTAACTGTGCACCACCAATGTGCGCTCCTGCCTCCGGGACGATCTGCACACTGCCACTATGCCTTTCATATGCCAGTTAGATTTTTGCATTTCCACCTTGCATAGAATCTCTCTCTCGACTCGACACATGACTTCTGCATTTTCCATCCTCTCTCCTGCCCATCACACTGCCACTTCCTTGAGAGCCAAATTCTCTTCTAATTTGTGCCTCACGGTACTACGTGACAAATTCACTTCTTGTCAACGTGTAACCATGCAGTGCTTCCTCCTCCAAGTTTGTGGGAACATCACAAATTTTCTCCCATGCACCACACATGTGCACTATTTCCTTTCTTAAGGTTGCGACATACCACAACAGCTAAAGGGTATAGGCTTCATCACCTAGGCCCTCACTACCACTACTATCACTATTGGTATCTTATATTCCAAGCCTCTCTGTAGGCTTATGCTTCACTCTGGCATTGCATCCTCTCTCTCACCACTACGTTGTGAGAGTTTCCTCTTCATTCTGGTCCTGACACCTCACTGCACACCCTTGCTTATCTCTTCTCTACTCCCCCACTCAAATTTCTCTCTTGGGTCAGCTCTTTTTGCGTATCTTTAAACTCTTTTCTCCTCTATTCTTTTGGGTCCATTCCAGTCCTCACCTCATCTCAACACCTTCTTGGATCCTCTTCAATGAATCCATATTTTGTCTCTTCTTCCCCCACCTCTGCCAACACCACCCCCAACGCTAAGGGGTTTACTCGGCCATTTTTTCAAGCTCCATGTGCATCAATCTATTCTCCATCAATAGAATCTTGATCCACAATGGGATCTCTTCAAGCATTCACTTTCTTGGACCTTCTTCGAACTTTATTTCAGCCTCATTGAAAGAATCACAATATTGAATGGTGAATTCAACAATGTAGACTTCCTTCACTCAAGAAAACTAGAAATCAATCACCTGAGTCCACTTGTTGTATAGTGCCTTCAAACTATCAAGCTTGTCTTGATCCCAAAATATTGGCTCCACTAGTAACATGACCAAATTGATAGCAACTTGTCTTTTCAACCATTCATGTAATAGACATGGAAATTATCCAAACAAGAGCTCATGCATGTCCAAGTAAATGTATAATTCCTCCCATTTCTTCGCGTTCACTTGAAATCATCACATCTCCCACAGGGAAAAATCATCTAATTTTTCTTCTATACATTCATGAACCTCCTCCTTAGAAGGACTCCACCACATTTATCTTTTCCTCCATCAATTTCAACAAGACTTCATGTCTTGACAATAGAACCATTTGTTGGGATGTTACTCATTATTTCATTTCATGTTTGTGTGTGCACTAACCTTCCTAACACTAGGGGGGGTTATACCCAAGGTTCATACACATCGTTTCCAACAAAACCCCTAAGCATCGACATATCAATCCTCAACTAAGGTAGAGGAAAGTATCACCTGGGATGCAGAGAGGATCACAGAGACCATAATTTCTTGTGTCAGTGATGAAGGATTAAACATTAAACATACTAAACACTACTGCAGTTGGAATCCATATAAATTAGATTTGATACTTCATTAAGGATTAATAATGAAACAATACACATCTACATTCCACCCATTCATAACAGACACAGAATAGATTGGAACTTCTATATATTCATTACTAGAAGTATTCCATCATAACAAAGCTATACATCATGTTGAACAATAGCCTATGACAGTCATGGAATCTCATATCATCATTATATCAATAGGGGAAATAAATAGAATGTTCCATGTGCCTTGCTTTAGGATTCAGACATATCAAAATGCAGAAACATATCCAAGGACATTACAATACTCCAATAGGCTTAGAGTGAGCTCGATGTTGGTAGCTAACTCAAAACTCTCAAACTAGCTGAATAGCTTCTCATCAACTCCTTAAGATAGTATCCAACTCTTTATCTGATATTAAAGCTCCTTTTTATACCCTTCGTGAATGGGAAGAATTATCCCTCTCTGTTCTGCTCCACTCCCTTATATGATCCAACTGCCTCGCACGCTTCAGGCACCTGCAAGAGCTCCACATAGACTTTCTACATCAGGGGAAATCTTAATTTCCTGACCAGCTCCTCTTCTGGCCACCCCATTTCTTTGTATGCTACTGGCACTAATTGTTTGGGGAGATATCCTAATGATTCTTTTCTTGCTTCCGACGAGCATCTTATTGGGTTCTGGTGTAACTGACAAAACTTGAACTGACGCACCTTTGGTAGTATTTATGTTATGCGCTTCTGATAACAAAACCCAGTCCAATGTGCACTTCATGGTAATCCGTGCACACTTACTTAGGTGCACACATAACTTATAAAATGGCACTAGCATATTTGGCCCATTTTGTGACGGTTGTTTCAAAGCTTATGCGACGTTATGTCGTTGATATGGCGACAAATTTGGAGTCTCTGAAACGTCGGTTTAGGTGACGTGGCATTTGCGACAAACTTGATCAAACGTCGCATAAGAGACGATATAGGCAAACAATATTAAACCAACTTTTCGTCTAAATTGTGACAGCGGCTTTTATAGTTAAACCGACACATCATTAGAAGTTGTCGTCACCTATTCAACGACAACTTTTTGTTGTTTATGTAGCTAAACCGACACATCAATAGAAATTGTCGTCGCCTATTGGACGACAACTATTCATTGTTTATATAGAAAAACCGTTGCATCAAAAGAACTTGTCATCGCCTATTCAACGACAACTTTTCGATGTTTATATAGTAAAACCGTCACATCGATAAAAATTGTCATCGCCTATTCGACGACAAATTTTCGATGTTTATATAGCAAAACCGTCGCATCGATAAAAGTGCTCGTCGCCTATTCGACGACAACTTTTCGATGTTCATATAGAAAAATTGTCGCATCGATAAAAGTTGTCGTCGGATATCTGACGACAACTTTTCGATGTTTATATAGAAAAACCATCTCATCGATAAAAGTTGTCGTCGAATATTCGATGACCAAAATTTATTTAGAAAAAAAATAAAAAATTATTTTGGGCATCAATTTTGATATCAATATTAATATTAAATCCCAAAGGGTATTACATGAGCCCCATATTGATTTCACAAAGCCTTCGGACTTCTTTGATGGAGCTTATCAAGGCTCTCCAAAAATGTGTGGGGATGGAGTCATACTCTTTTTAGATCATTACCACTTCTTCTCCTTAAAATATGGAGCAGGACTGGGAGCAAATAACATGGTTGAATTCTACACACTCTAGATGTTGATGAAAGTGGCACTTGAAAAAAATATTAGGTGTTTGCAAGTTCTTGGAGATTTTAAGTTGTTTATGGGTTGGGATAATGGAAAATTTAATATTACATATTTGGTCTTGAAGCCAATCATGGCACTATGCTTGGAGAAAAAATCTATGTTCGAGGAGGCCTCATTTTTCCATATCTACATGGATTTTAATAAAAAATAGGATATGTTGTCAAAATAAGCCATCATGCTACAAGGCTCCTTGTGGGAATGTGAA
>WSFP011313722.1:0-42541 GCA_009831015.1 Picea engelmannii | reverse complement strand
ATCATTTTCATAACATAACTCTCCCATTATGAGAGGCTAAGGACTGAAATTTTTGCTAACTTCAATATTTTTTCTCTCTTGCGCTATGGTATGGTGTTCTCTTTGGTTATTGGCTACATGATGATGATGTGCTAGATTATGGAGGTCATTTCTATCTCTTTATGGTGTTTTTTCTTGGTATGTTAAGAATTTATCTTCTTGCAACTTGGATTTGGTAAAGGCTACAGTTGTTGTATTTTTTTTGTTCAAATTTCAAGGTTATTTGATAACTTTAGGGAGTATAAGGGCATACAAATCTACCTAGCTCCACCATAATCTATCATGGAAATATTGTTTCCAAGGGTTTACTAAGGAAGTATAAGGGCATACACCCCTTAGCCTAAAACCTAGCTAGGATACTTTCTTTGGGGAATAAGAGGATTTATACCCCCAAGGAAGCAATACCTCTAGTTGTCTTTCTTGTGACCCCATTAACCCATTAATCAAATGCATTAGTCATTCCATTGGATAAACAAAATATTGCATTGATAAATGTGAAAATTCAAGGTCTTGAAGTTCTCTCACTTGGATATTATTCTTTGAGCGTTAGGCTATCTTGACTCATTTAGGCATCCCATTTCTCTCATTAAAACATTATACTGTTACAAAACTAACCTACAGCCACTAGCGCTGCAGAAAAACTAACCTTCTAACCCTAGGAACTAGCTATAACTTCTCCCTAACAAACTACTAACCCTAACGCACTTTTTAGGTTAATTCAGAGTAACTTTTGTGGGTTAAATTTTCTGATATATATATATTTTTTATAGAGCCATTAAGGTTGTGACCCTTTGCTGCAGATTTGATATTTTACAGACATACTTTCATGCTAAAGCCACAAGTTTTATTGCTAAAGTGGTGCTAGTTCTTTGCTAGTTTATCTCTCACATTTATCTTGACATTTGGCATCTTATATAGCAGCCTATTTTAATAATTTGTTTCTGATATACATCTCTTTTTGTTTCTTCTATTAGGGAAAACAAGCTTAACTTGATTTTTCACTTGATATATTGCATTGTATACTTGGTTTTCCTTGTGTCTTGGACATGTATTATCTCTTTGCAGGTCACTCAAGGGTTTGGAAAGCTTAAACAACCCTCAAGACTCATTAACAAGCTCCCTTTTCCATATAGAAACCTGACCTATAGGGGAATTCATTCATACATCACATTTTTCTTCTCAATCCCCCCTAGGGTCACCGATATTCCCCCCTTGAGGTGACCACTTCACCTATAAAGTGACAGGAACACCTGTCTAAGGTGACAGTGGGTAGGTTCTCTCTTAGTTGTCGCCAAATATTAGAGAAAATTTATAATACATTTTTTATAATATCTCCCCCACCCTCATGAGGGTGTGGATGGGGGAAATATTAGAGAAAATGTATTATACATGTTTTGTAATGTTTCCCCCACCCCCACCCTCACAACTTGTGCGATAATAGGCTTCATCGAAACTAAATATTGCATTTCATTCATTTTTTATTTTGAAGTATTTTTGGAGTCAGAGTGATAACACCATTTAGTTCACTTCCATTTACCCTTTTGATTAACAATAACCATAAAAGGAACAAGGTACCTAATCTAAAATAAAATAGACTTTTTCTTTATTAGAAAATGATCACAACTCTAGGTTTTAGGGCCTTGGTTTTAGGGTGGAGAGTAAATTCTCCAAGGCCACTGAAACAAGACTAGGAACACTAATGAGTGAAAATACATTAGTAATGTGAAGTGTTTGTTGGGAAAGCTTCTTTAACACAAGAGTCAAGTGGTAGGAGAAGTTGAGAAGAGTGCTTGGACCGGTCCCCAACACTCTCTCTTGGTGGGGTTATGTGAGTCAAGGAAGAAACCTTAGTAGTGGAAAGTCCTCAGGGTGACACCACTATTTGAGTTGCTTCGGGTATAAGACATCTGTATTACATCCCCTTCCCATTCAAATAAGCCCTCTCCCATGACCATTTCTCCCAACCACTAAGCGCGAAGTTGTAGCCCTAGTTACTTTTCCTAGGTTACCTTCCTAGGTGACTGTAGTGGTGGTACTGTCAGTACCTGAGACAGACGCATAACAGACGATTTTAGCTCCTTAGGAGGGTACTTGGTTGTGTCCAGTACTTGAACCTCTAGAAATCCATTGTAGAGTAGTTTTTTCTAATTGTCTCTCATTTCTTTGTTGATGTCCTCATCTCTCATATCCAAAAGATCCTTACTTCCTTTCTCTCTGTTACAAGAGAATTTTTTGTTTTCTCTTATCTTACAGGGAATTTGGTAGTTTGTGCTCTTTGATTAGCAAACCCTAGGTTGAATCTGTGTCTATGGAAATAGTTCCTAAGGTTACCAACCAAGGGACCCCTTTTCATGGGGAACCTTATGGTTTTCCTTCTTTTGGAAATGTTGGTCCTCCTTACATTGCTACATTAAATCTTCTCGATTTCACTGTGGGGTTGCTAGTATGGTTTTTTTCCACTCCTTTGGTCTTGAATGCCCCTACTGTTGCTCAAGCAAGTTCTCCACCACAAGAACATCAACCTCCTATTGACCCTTTTCCTTCTTCCCTTTCTTCCTCCTCACCTGGTGAAAACGTTAATGCTAGCAACCAAGAGGCTAAGAAGGAGAAGAAAATGAAGAACACGAAGAAGAAAAATAAGCAAAGGCGTAGTCAACCAATCATTTCCATGGCAGATGATAATGTTAAAAATTCGACCAACATAAGTCACAAACCAAAGTTCCCTTGAAAGATTTGTAAGGGTGACCACCTTCCTAAACATTTCCCTGGTATTCCCAAGGTCGTGGAAGTGTGGTACATAGGTTCTCAACAACCCATGTCGTCAACTATTGCAGGTCATGTTGGTGAGAACCCATCAACCAATGAACATAAGTTTGGGGGTAAAAAGGGTCAAGTCAGATTTCCTTGTTGGTTATGTGGGGAAATGCACCACACTTACCTTTTCCTTCTCATGGTTGAAGCTTCAAAATTGTTTGAAGACATTGTTGTTTCCCAGCAAAAACCTCCAACTGTTTTACATGAGTCCTCTCCCAACCAACTGTTGGTTTATGAAGTGGTTGATCCGATTCAATCCTCAGTCGATCCCACTCTCCCCTCAGAGAGTGAAGTGGATACCTCTTAGGTTCTTCTTGTCACTTCAAATTTCTCTAGACAAGAGGGAATTTTACCTGTTTTGATGGAATCCCCTCCAAGTACTAAGGTTATTTACTTTGATTGGAATAGCCTGGAAGATCCTCTCCTTCATTCATACTTTCCTTTCCAAATCACGGTATAGGTTTATGATAATATCATGGTGCATCACACTATTATTAATGAAGGCTCTTCCATTAGTATATTATCCTCAACCGCTTGGCGAGCTATTGGTTCCCCTCAACTTGTGTCGGTGACCCATCATTTGTGGGATTTTAATAGAATATCTAGCGAACCTTTAGGGATCCTTCCTCAGTTGCCCATCACCTTTGGAGGAAAAATTGTTTGTATTGATTTTATCATAGTCTAAGGCCCCTTGGACTTTAATTTTCTCCTTAGGAGCGACTATGTTTACGCTATGAAAGATGTTGTGTCCACACTCTTTCAAGTGATTAATTTCCCTCATAATGGAAACATTGTGACCATTGACTAGCTTTCATTTGTTGGTCCTGATCTAACTATTGAACATCTGACTCCCCTAAATGTTCCTTATATGCAAGTGGTATCCCCCCTACCATAGGTTAATTATGTGGCATCATGTCCCATGCCTTCAACTGCTAATGAGAAGGATCCTCTCGTTGTATGCTCATATTCTTTGGATTAATATCCATCAATTGGCATGGTAAATCCCTTGCAAGGGACATTGGAGAGTGTTCTCCCTCATGTTGGTCAAAGTGAGTCTCTTGACATGTATTCCTTTCAAAGCATTATTCTTTTGTCTAATGAAGAACTCTTGGAATCCATGGTTAAGGTTAATGAGCATAGTTCCATTTATGTGTCAAGATTGTTAAAAAATGAAACATATACCCATGAGCATAGTTCATTTTCTGTGTCAAGCTCGTTAAAAAATGAAATGGACCCCCCTCTAATTGAGTCAACTCTTCTACTATATCTAGTACTTGAACCTTCATTTCCTTTGCCTATGTTAGTTTTATTGTCTTTCTTTCTCCCTCTCTGGTGAACCTATTCATATTATTATCTAGGGGTCTAATCAGGTGCATAAGAATATTCAGTGGACAAAATAAATCTTAGGGGGCATGTCTGCAGCCTCTGGACATCATGTTGGAGTTAAGTTGCTATCTTTTGTCGATCATGCTCGAGGAAAAGTACCAACCTCTAGACATCATGTTGAGAAGAAATAATTCTAATGGGTATCGCCCGAGCAAAGTTTCATTCTTGATTTCAAGGTTATTTAAAAATGAAGCCAACCCCGAGCATAGTTTATTTTCTAGTTGCAATATCATGTACAAATGAAACCAATTCCAAGCAAAAATTTTCTCTAATTCAATCTTGTGTAAAAATAAAACCTACCTCGGGCACAATTTATTTTCTAGTTTCAAGCTTGTGTAAAAATGAAACCTACCCCAAGCACAGTTTTAATATAATGTTTCAAGCTCATGTAAAAATGAAACCAATCTCGAGCACATTTTCAGTCTCTATTTCAATCTCATGTAAAAATGAAACCAACACCGAGCATAGTTCATTCTCAGTTTCAAGATCATTTAAAAATGAGGTAGACGCTCTGAGCACAGTTTCATTCTTTGTTGCAAGCTAGTTAAAAAATGAAATAAATAACCATGATATTAGTCTTTATTATTTCTTGTACTCATAAACACATGGGAACAAGTTACCAAGTATACTTTTATCACTTTTTCGAGCTCGTAAAAACTATATGAAAAATGAACTCTTTAGAGTCTCCTTTAAGCTCTTTTCAAACTCTCTAAACATGAAAATATTGATGAGCAAGCTTGTTTCCTTTCACACTTGTTAAAAGGACTTGAAAGGGCGTCTATTCGGTGTAATTTTAACCCTTTTTTGGACTGGATGGATTAATTACAAAAAATGAATACTTTGGTCAACCTTGACTAGAAAAGTTCCCCTTTGTATTGTTTTACACTTTTTCAGGCTTGGGAGACTAAATTTATGAAAAAGAACACCCTTGGAGTCCTCTTTAAGATCTTTTCAGACTCTCTAAACATGAAAATACCACCGATCTTTCCTTGTTTGGGATCATAAAATTATGCATTGAAGGACCCATACGAGACCGAACCCCTCCTTTTTTAGGTTTGTTAAACAAGTGATAAGGATCTCATCGAAGATGAGCTATACCGAGCATTCGTTATCCTCCTAACCTCACAAAAAAACAAAGAGGTACTCACCATTCATGGTGGGGGGGAAATTGAAGGAAGTGGGTCAATTTTATGGTAAGCTTTATGGCAGTTGTTTGTTGTTTCCTTTGAATATGGAACTTGTTTGCATCTTGTCTTATAGTTGGGTAATTTGCTTGTCTCTGAGTCATACCAATCCTATGAGTATTTATACTCCTTCGGCTCACCTGAAGAGTTCCCTGGTGATCGTTGCATTATGTTTTGGTCTATCTCTTAGTCAATTCAATGTTTCCAAGTCATTTTGTGTGCCTCACAATGTTCAAGGGAAGGTTCACTTCAAACCAACCACTCTGCAGTATTACCAACTTTCATCCTCGTGTAAGTTCATGCCCATTTAATCCATTTTCTTGCATCACTTTCATGTGTCAATTTCATATCAATGATGGGGGAAACATCATGGCCCTCCTTCAATCAGTCTATTCCTGTTGACTTCAACACATTGTCCAAGAATTAGACTTAGAAACCAGTTAGTACCTTGTGTAATACTCATCTTTCCCCCAGCTTGTAAATGTAACTATAACTTTCCTATAGACTATGGGAAGATTGAATATGTGTGGACATTGGAACTAATGAACCTTTTTAATATGAAAGGTAATGTAGATATATATGTTTTTTCTGTTATTAAATAAAATGGAAAGTGTTGCACAATTGTTGAAGGGGATTTACCAAGATAGATCATGATGTTATGAGAGAGATGGTGAGGGGAACCAACAATGGTTGAGATGACCCCCACCAGACGAGTACCTTATAGGATTTAATTACTTAGAACCAAAACAATCCTCTGACCCAAAAATAAATTACATGTTGGGTTGGTAGTTGGGAATCCCTCCTCAAGAGTTAATGAGAAGATGGGACATAGTACCCATCTGAAATACTTCTTGACCTAACCACGAACTGGGGATTCAGACCCACAAAATATTTCTGAGGAAGGAAAGAAAAGAAGTAAATTTGTGGGAAGAGATGATTGCGAAGGAGATGAGTCGAGAGACCATTCTTCCTGAAAGAGAGAGCAAGTGTAGCTCTATGGGTTCTGAGGAGAACTGAAAAAAAAGCTTTCTCTGGGTGTAAGAATTTTCTGGCAACGTTTTTAATCCAAGATAATAAATTAGGATGCAGGAAGATGAGTGACTAAGGAAGAACTCATTCCAGGCCCCCTTGCTTGATGAAAATAAAACCAATTTCCAAGTTCCTGTGGGAGGAGGAGAGTGTCCTTTGTCTCTAACTATTGCTCAACAAGAATGAAGACTATATCTCAAGGCATCATGATATATCTGGGGGGCGGCTAGCAGTAAATATGTTCAGGATTTGTTGTGCATATGGTTGGGTGGAAACAAGCACCCCTCTCAGCAGTTGCTTCACTATCGTGTTTCTTGATAAGTATTATTATACTCTGTGTACTAGGATTAAAATTATGGTTGAATGTCTGTGTCTATGATTAAATTTACATTGTTTGATTAATCATTATGAATGTTTACTATTTTTCTATGAGTCCCTGTATTTTCATGGTCTCTATTTTCCTCGGCTTAGCAACAAGGGAATCATTAGACATCGATCTTCAAATGAATATAGGAATAGGTTTATGGTTCATGTATTGGTTGAGAAATATCTTTCCTTGTTTTAGAACTTAAGTTATGCGAATGGAAGGTGCTCCATTCAAACCAGTTGTCCACAAGACCACGGGCTTATGCCCATGACCTTAACCAAATATTGGCTAAGAACTATGAGTGTAGCCTCTGGAGCTCTATAAAGCTCCATATGAGCGGGACCTTGGAACCCTTCGCTAGGTCCGAAAGGAACTAAGCCATATTGGCTTTGGAGCTCTAGGATTTCAGAGCTCCAGGATGTTATGGCTTTACCACTCTCAAACCAGGTGAAGGAAACCTATTATTATGGTTACCAACAAGGTTGACCAAAATCTAGCAGTTTTCATAACCGTGATCGTGGGATCTTGTTAAGCCCTTACCCACATATCATTCGCAAAGTAATGAGAACTGTAGATCTGAATACATTCGGATATTCCCTGACCATTGGATCTATGCCACGGTTAGTTTGATGTTGACCACTTTAGGAGAAAGGGAGTGTTAAGTGGGTAGAACCTCCGAACGCCAAACTCGTGAAGTGACGAGAGTTGTAGATCGGAGGATGATTCAGGATCTTTCCTAGCCATTGGATCTAAGTAGTGGTCAATCTGGCTTTGACCACTACGGGAGAAAGGGAGTGATAAGTGGGTAGAACCCTCCAACATCAAACTCGCAAAGTAACATGAACCTTCGATCCGAGGATTCTTTGGGATTCCTCCTAACCATTGGATCTAGGTCATGGTCATCTCAGCACTGACCACTCTGAGAGTAAAAGGAAATCACATAGAGGAACCCTCGAACACCAAATTTACGAAGAAAGGGAGGCCGTATATCTAGGGATCTACGTGGACCCATCTCAACCGTGGGATATAACGGGTATTGGGAGGTTGCTGGTGGGAGTTCGGACTTCGTAGCTCTGGGAAAATTCATAGGAAGGATAAGATAGAGACTCCCGGAGGCTATTAGTCTAGAGTGACATGGCACGATGACATCACCAAGGGTGATGTGGACCCATATTCGACATGCCACGTGTCACCTTGAATCGTTCTTTTTACAGCTATTATATACCCATTATAATGTTACACATGTCACCCATTGATGGGGCCACGTGTCATCTCTTCCCTTTTCCGCATGTCATCCCCTTGGTGCATGCTCTCTTAGCCAAAAGCTGGTGGAGTACCTAGGACTCTAGTATTTCAGGACTTCGAGAAAGTTGGGAGGTTGGAATGTTGGGATTAACCAGTCAAAGACTCGGACCTACCTATCCTTGTCTCTTCATTTAATGCACTGCCACATGTTAGTGTGGACCCTTCAAGAGTTCAAGGTTTCAGAACTCTGGAGACTTGTATGTAGTATATTATATAATTCGAAAGGGTTGAAGGCCAAATCCATGTGGCAGGATTCTAGGGATTCGGGACTCTGGAGGATATGCGTGTAGATAATTGGGAGTTCAACACCGAAGTGCCAAACGTCGAAACCCATCAATCCTATGTGTTAAACGAGGATGAAGTTTCACCATTGGATTTAATAGTGGATGGATTTTCAGTTGTTAGGAATCTCATGACTAGCATAAGAGGATTCGAGATGATTCAGGAAAGAAAAAAATTTATGCCCGGTCCCTTAAAAGGGTACTTAGGGATCGGGTGTGTTACACTTTGGAACCTGCATGCCCCAATGGTAGGTCTCCTCACCTTCAACAATAGGTTTATATAATTTATATATGATCGAATGATTCCATGAATGTTTGAATTTAGTTCATTTATTCACATTCATTGGAATGTACTAGGGTACCTTGGGAGTCCTTGTCATCATTGGTGATTTCCCTCGCACTTGTTAATGATATACATCAATGATTGATAATCAATTGTTTTCTACCATGTTCGACATTAGGACATCTATTCACATGGATATATTTGTACCATTTCAGGATTGAGACGAAGACCCTGGGAACTCCTCAGGCACCCAGGTTTCCATGGAAACTATTTGGGTACTTAGAATATTCCAATATGGTAATCATGCTAGTGATCTTATTGACATATATGTTGTCACATAGATCCACTTTGTATTGATCCATGGCTATGTTTTTGTCATATCGTAGCTCCACTGTGTATTATTTTGTGGCTACAACTGAATTGAGTCATGGAGATATGGATCCACATTATATCTTAGGTCGCCATATCCTTAGCCAATGCTTTCATGGATCCTCAGTGTATTGGTCAGTGACCATGCTTTGAGCGAATTTATTTTAAGCATGGGGATGACTACCTTGGGGATGATACATATATATAGATTGATTTTTTTTTGCACCTTCTGCCTGACTCTCGTACTCCAACACCCTTGTATTCATATTTTTCTAAATGTTTTCAACCATTAGTTTCTCCTCTCACCTCACACTTTAGGTGGTATCTGTTACACACCTAAATGTCGCACTATCAAATGTTGCACTTAAGTGTTGTAAGTGTCATATGCACCTTATAAAGTATCGTATGCACCTTACTGAGTGTCACATGCACTGTATCAAGTGTTGTATGCATGTTACTAAGTGTCACATGCACTTTATTAAGTGTCACAAATTCATGACCAGGAAGGAGTGTATGACATGATCCCTAGACAAGTTGGAAGAGAAATATAAAATTTGAAGGCCGAAATACCATCTTTTACCTTAGATTATTGACATTTTTGGAGTATCATCACCCCCCTTCCCATATACAAAGGGTGATGAACCTTTATTATCACTCCTTTCTCAATGTTAGGAGAGAGACAATATCGCTCCTTGCTCAATTCTAAGGGAGAGATGAAGTGGTTGCAACTAAGACACCTTATTTGTTGGTAAAAATCCAGGAAGATTGAGTTGATTTGGGGTCAAGGATTTGATTCATATCCCTTTCCTCCATCCTAGGCACTAAATCCCAATCTCATGAGCCATATCCTCAACCATATTCCCAAAATACCCTATGGTGGTTGTGCCTTAAAATCATATACAATAAATTCCATTCTTGGGTGGACAGAAGGGGGACTAAAGGAGAGAATTATACTTATGATTGTGTGAGAACTAAGGGGTTGGAAAGGAGAGATTAGAGGAGTTTCTCCAATGTCAAACTTGAGATTGTAAGTGCTTCCATTTTGTTGGCTTTCTATTAACACATAACTTGGCATATTCCCTTCATGTTTTTTATCACTGCATACATGCATTTCTATTGTTGTGAAATTCATCATAGATAGATCTATTTTCACTTAAGAATATAGTGTAGAGGAAGGAGTTTTCTCTTTTTTTATTTGCAGGTATTTGCTTGCACCTAGGAGCTTGGTCAACAAGGTCAAAGGCTAGAGAAGCGGGGACAATCGACATAAAAAGGTAAGTCATTCATCTCTTTATTATTATCTAATTGTAGAAATAGGTCTAGAGGGAAAGTAGTTACCATTATTTTTCTTCTGTCTTTGGATAAAAGAGGTGTCTTGGTCCATAGGGGGGTTTCACCTGTCCACAGGGGGAAATTTACCATAACACATTAAGTGACCAACACTTAAATTTCAGCAATGGTTTCTTAGGAAGAATCTGAGTTATTTAGTTGGTTGTTATTTTTGTTGAAGGCCAAATCCCTCTTGGAAGGAAATTGATATACAAGATAGACCTAATAACTTGTTGTTGTTGTAGACTGAGTTGGTATTGAGGAGACCTAGTATTGTTGCTAGAAAGGGGCCTATAATACTTGTTTTTGTGGGATGTAGTAGTGGATAAAGATCCAAACACTTCCATGTATTGTGAACATTTTAATAGGTAAAAATATCCACCCACGAGTTGTTGTTGGGAAAACCTACAACTGCTGATATTGTTTCCACCTACAAGCATATTTATAACTGTGTATGTAAATTTCATATATGGTATCATTTAGCATTTTCTTACTGATGAGATGAAAAGATTGTTATTTCATACATTTTCTAATACAAATTCAATGTAATAAAGATTCCTAGATATAGAACTTGTGGGTGCATTGACATTATGCAAGAGGAAACAATTAAGAAAATAAACAATGGGCTGGACAATCAACCTACACACCAACCTTTTGTCAAAATTCTTAAACCACAAACTAAAGAATTGTGGGAGAAAAATCAGATTGTGTACATACAAGGGTAAGAAAATATGGAGACAAAGAGGGAGGTCATGGCTGAAATTTCGCATCACATTCAACAAACCAAGAAGGAGCTAGAAATATTAAATGCATCCCTTACTACTAGGAGTATTTAGCGTTGGGTGAGGAGATCTGTGTAGATATGTCCTTACAAGACTATTGCACCATCAAGTATGGAAGTTGGCCCAAGGATTTGGACGATGATTCCTTTAAAGGAATAGGACAAAAATTGAAGAGAGATGATCACAAAGGACAGCTGGAGGACCATGCATCTAGCCATGTTGAGGATGTGTGCATAGAGGAAGACCAAAAAAAAACTTGTGATACACCATTAGATCTAACTGATGAGGCTGATGACACTAGTGTGTTGGATGGGTATACCTATGATGAAGTTTTCAAATAAAAAAAGATGAGGATGCAACATCTTGTCCTACTTATGATGATTATGAGGAAATGTTCCAATCAACTGATGTTGAGGATCCAACATCTTTCCCTGTGTGTGATGCTTATGATGAGGGTGGTTCAAGCATGATAACACCTACGCATTATGACAATTCATCACCATATCCCATTTATGATGCCTATGATGATGAGGGCGTGACTGTACCTCAATATAATAAAGGGTGGGTGTTTGAAAATTTTCCATGGGATATTGTTATGTCTTCTTAAGAGCCATGCGTGGAGGATGGCAAAGAAGGGGCTAACAAAATATTGAATGAGGATGATAATCCACAAGAGTCTCATCATTGCATGATATCATCTAGTGAATCAATTAGTTCCTTGTATGACATCCCACACCATGTTGATGAAACAATATTGCATGATTTGGAGGACCGAGTGTTGGTCACAAAGGAGCAAATTGTACAAGCTTTGACGAGGGCAGATGGTGCTCATAAGTTTATTAAAGATATTATGTGGAAAACCTAGATGGAGGAGAGGTAAAAAGGAGTTGCATGTGTAGTCACTAGTGCTCAATTGAACATAATCAAAGAAGCATTGGAGAAAATGAAATCATATTACTTGCAGTTTTTCATGGATAAGGACCTTGCTCTCAGGTTCACTAAAGATAAGGAAAGGTAGATTGACGAGATTTGTTACTAGTTTAGTTTGGAACAATCTTCATCACTTACAACAGAGACTCCATCATATTTGGAATTCGTGACACATGAGGTCATGAGTGGCACTCATTATTCAAGGGAGGAGCTTCTTGTGACAATCCTGCACGAGGATCATTCAGAGTTGCAGGTGCTTGAGGAGAGATATGATGTAGAGGGATTTGACTATGCTCATGTTTTGCATTGGGGTGATCACGAGCCATTTCTCTTGGAGAGTCCACTAAAGGCTCAAATATTAGCTATGAAGGATATACTTGAGCACACTCCTTATGGACTAGCCTGGAAGGAAGTATATGCATCCATGGATTGGGTGGTCAGGTATATGACAGACACAAGCACGGGTTCAGGAAATATCAGCAGATGGATGGATACAGTAGTGCGTACAAGATATAGGATGATATAGGACAATTCAATGATATCCAACAGTAGCCAGGGGTATTCATTGGCACACAATAGTGTACAATGGAGTTATGGGGTGTTTTCGATAGGGATACCTCTCGACAGATTCATAGAGAATACCATTGAGTTGAGGTTTCCTAGGATTGGTGAGTGGATGGGTAAACCTTAGGGAGCATCATATCCGTAAATTATTGATCTTCATCTGGGATATCATCATATGAGGGCTAGGGAAAGGGATAGTCATAGGTCTACTTCAATACTTCATTATCATTTATTGGTCATTCCCTTTGGGTTGACCAACTCACTAGTCACTTTCCAGTATTGAAAGTAGTGGCATAGGCATACATTGTTTTTATTTGATACCCTCATTATATGCAACAGGACATGGGAGGTTCATATGAGACACTTTGGTGAGATAGGTGAGATTATGGCCATGATAGAGTTCTTTCATTTGGATTGGGGGATGAGTGCACAGGAGGAGATCCAGGATCTATTGGATTAGTTCATTGAGGGTTCAATATAAGTCATCGGGAGTGTTGACCTTCCAATTTGGTGGTGGTATCCTGACATTCATCCAAATAAGGGATTGCTTCAAATGAGGATTGTGACTGACAAAATTTAGGAAGTGATTGGTCTATATCATTATGGGGATGTTGTGAGAGGATTTTTGGAGTTCTTTCCCATTTGGAGAGATATTTTTTCCCTCGCAATACCTAGGAATGAGTATAGTCATGGATTGGAAGGTTATGAATTCACTGAGATGCCTCGACTGAGTATGATTCATGATAGCGAGTACCTAGGGACTGCAGTGTTTCCTAAGTTTACTCCTGGGCTACTTAGGATTGGTTGCTTGGAGGATTATTATTCTGAGGAGTTGATTGAGTTTACATAGATCATGATTTACTGGCCTACCAGGGGCATTCGGGTGGATTTTTGTATTAGCACCTTGCATATTAGTACTATGAGAAAAGAGTGTTTCACATCATCCAAGAAATCCCAAGATACATTTTCATAGAGGGGATTCACGGACGATGTATGGGGAGATATGTGGGAGTGTATGACTTGTCATCATAGTAGGCTAGGGCACACTCATCCTAAAGGATTGATGCAGTCTTTGGCCATTTTTGGGCGAGAGTGGGAGAGCATGTTGACATATTGCATCACATGTTTACCAAGGGTATAGTGGGAAGATAGTATGTATGCAACTATTGACCATTTCATGCACTCCCAGAAGATTTATTCAGAGTATGGGGTAGCAAAGGTGATTGAGTTTTCTAGTGGAGAGGTGTTTAGAGTCCATGAGAATCTCGAAGTAATTTCCAGTGATCGGGACAAACATCATTTTTTGATATTCGAGATCGAGTATGGAAGTGTATTTGTAGGTCGTGACTTCACTTGGATGCCTACACAAACTAATATTCATGGTAGTAGGTTCAACCCTTACATGTATTTCAACTTGGATTTTCAGGAGAGGAGGATGTAGAATGGGCATGAAAATCAGAGATTATGATCAAAGTGGCACAACGCCAGCATGGTGGTTCATTTATGAGATTATCTTGGGACCTTGGGATTTCAATAGTAGATAGTTCAACAGATGACATAGAGGCGAGAGCCATTTTTTATTTCATGATATTGGGTCCCTAGTAGAGAAGTTCTTTGAGTGGTTGATCGAGTTGTTGTAGTATTGAGTTTCTCTACTTATCAACAACATTCAAAAGGATTATTATGTTAGTACCTTGTCGGATCACGCATTGAGCGGAGGATGATTGACATCTTACAATTTGGTTTGGGACCCTGGTGCCATTTTTATTTTTACTTTGCTTCAGTATGTGGAGCATCAGGTTGTAATGGCATTGCTTGAGGAAAAGAAATCTTTGGGAAGGGAGAACTGTAATGTCCCAATTTTTGGGTTCCCCTATTTTGCAATTGGAGTTGACTTCTAAGGCTTGTGTTAGCCTAGAAAAAAGGCTGAGTTTATGTTATCGGTAGGATCAGAGGATTTGGAGGAGTTATATGAGACCCACCTCATCCATTTACCATATTTCATCATCGGGATCACTTCCACATAGTTTGTTCTTGGTTTCGTGGCATTCTGACAATTCTAGTAATTTAAGGGTATTATTGAGCATAATCTAATTAAATGCACTAAAGGTGTGATTTGGATCATATTATTTGAGGGGACACTTTAGTGTAATAGCTCTTTGGAATCAGGACAAAAATTTCTAAAGGTTGGGATGATGAGAAAATGACTTCCAACATCCATAAATGTCTTAAAATCCAATTAATCACTTTTCAACATAAAAAAAAGGGGTTAAAAAGGGTCATAAAGTAAATTTTAGATTAATAGTTACTTAAGCATTAGTAAAAGTGAATTTTAATATTTAATTGAAATACAAAGAGGGAATAAGGGTCATGTGGATTAAGTCAAAGGGGAAAGTTCTAGAAGGGGCATCAAGAAGAATAAAAGGAGGGGTAGCACTTCACTCTCTGATTATGTTTTGGATTTGATCTCTTTTTTGGAGTGCTCTTGTGAGACAAGGTTTTCATTTGGGTTTGGAAAAACCTCTCCATTGTGGTTTGGTTTCGGTGGTGCAATATCCACCCTAGCTAGACGAGGAGGATCCACTCAATATCTTCATTGGAGCTTCATCTTGTGGTTTGACTTCAGTTTGGGGGGGGTAGCAAATTGCTTGGAGAGGTTCATGGGAATCTCTTGGAGGTCGATTCATCTCTTTTTGCAGGGTCGTGGTGCTAGGAGGATTAGAGGAGCCAATGAGGGACTCATTGGCATCTTGGGAGACATTTTGGGGTCACATTGACGGTTGATATACTCTCTTGCAGAGTTGTGGGGTTTCATAGGGGGTCATGAGGGTCTCTAGAGGGAGCCGTGTGGATCTTCTACAGGGCCATGGGGATTTGAGGAGCCGTGAGGTTTGTGAGGAGGATCAATTTTATGGGAAAGTGTATCATGAGGCTTGGACATCCCCTAAAGAAGAAAGAAAACATCATTTGAGTCTAAACACTAGCCTTTTTGCAGTTGAGGAGGAGGTCGCTTCATCTATTGAGGAGGATGTGGAACTATTTCAGGTTTTGGTTGGCATATTGTGTGTGTTAGTTGATGTATTGTAGTTGACATATCATCCATTAGATTGGTGTGTTAAGATATTCATTCATAATAAAATAATACATGATTCTCTTCTATTTCACATGTACATGTTTCTCTTCTACTTACAATTTGTTTGACGAAATGTCTTTTGGTAGAATTAATGCAAAGTGTTTGGAGAAATATATCAACCAAGTAATAACATGGAAAAATATGTAAGATAAACTATTTGACAAAGGCACACAACCAGAAACAACATAATTACACAAAAGAACATAATATCCCATCTTAGCACTATTGGGGATACTACATCCTAAGAGATTTGACACATACTTAGAAACTTCATAGGTTGCGGGACTGATTGTGTTGAAAATCTGTCTGAGAGGAACTCCTTCCTTGTGGATATTAGGTAGACCATTAATTCTAGGGGTGATTAGGTAGCTTGGAGTAAGTTGTTTCTTCATCCTAGGGTTGCTACTTAGCTTCTTGTAACTTCCAATGGTGGCGAGATGCTCCTTCATTTTGGTGTTGTAATCCATTATGTTCATGACAATTTTGGCCCCACCTTTTTCAGCCTTTAGAATCTTAATGCTTTTGTTGCTTCTGAGGTTCATGAGGGATTCATGATCCTTTTTTCTTATATTAATTTTTGGTGGTTTAGCATTTTGATAACCAAGGCACAATCATGTCTAATGGAATCATTGTATTCATGATTGATATTTTTGATGTTTTCTTCTACACTACAAACTATTCTCTCTATCGGGATCATTCTCAAAGAACAGAAAAACCCAGTCCATTCTTTAAAATGCTCATTTATTCATTATACAATTCATGGTTGGACAATTTCACTACTTTCCTGGCATCGTTTTCTGCAACATTATTTTTGTTTTTTACTTGCAATATTATCGAATTTCATGTCTTTACATTCTCTTGTCCTACATCCCTCTCTCTCATCTTTTAGCATGGAACTAGCATCTAAAACTATCCAAAGGTCTACTCATATTATGTACGCAAGCTTCAAGTGCATTTTTGAATCCATACATGATAGAGATCCCAATAGTGCACATGTTTTCCTTATTTCTCCATAGATTAGGGCATGACTTAGCTTGTCAAATTATTTATGATTCCATCTACTTCGTAAATGGTGGTTAATAGAAGCAAAAATCAGAATTACACCATTGTCCCTGCATATTTTTTAAAAATCAAGACCAACAACTCTATTATTAATTTTAATCTTTAGTCTTTCCATTAAACAGAAATTGTTCCATATTCCCCCTCCATAGAGGGAAGTGATCACTATATTCAAATTTATATGGTGAGGATTTTCATTCATTTTCCGGATATTCCATAGTTAAATCCATTTTGTCATCGACGTTTCAAACTTAGATCACGATTCATCATCAAGACCAAACGTCAAAGATGAGAGTTGTTGATCTCTACAATAAATACATCGATATCAATAAATCTTTTATTAATTATAATCCTTAGTCATTCAATTAAATGGAAACTGTTCTAGGTTTCCCCTCTGTACATGGAATCGATCATTGTTTTAAAATTTCTGTGGTGAGGAGTTTCAGATTCATCTTCTGGATATTCCATATTTAAAACCATTTTTCATCGACGGCTCAAATTTGGATTAGGATTCATCTTTGGTACCAATTGTCAAAGATGAGAGTTGTTGATTTGTACAATAAATACATCGACATCAACAACTCTTTTATTAATTTTAATCCTTATTCTTTCCATTAAACGAAAATTGTTCCAGGTTTACCCTCTATACAGGGAAGTGATCAATTTTTTCAAATTTATTTGGTGAGGAGTTTCAGATTCATTTTCTAGAAATTCCAAAGTTAAGGCCATTTTTTCATTGTCGTTTAGAATCCAAAGCAAGATTAATCATCAAGACCATTTGTCAAAGATGATATTTGTTGATCTCAGCAATAAACACATCGATATCAACAACTCTTTTATTAATTTTAATCCTTAGTATTTCAATTAACCAAAAAATGTTCCATGTTTTCCCTTCATACAGGGAAGTGATCATCATTTTCAAATTTCTATGGTGAGGATTTTTACATTCACTTTCCATATATTCCATAGTTAAAGCTATTTTTCATCGACATTTTGAATATGCATCGGGATTCATTATCAGGACCAATCGTCAAATATGAGATTTGATGATCTCTACATTAAAAATATCGAGATCAAAAACTCTTTTATTAATTTTAATCCTTGGTCTTTACACTAAATGGAAATTGTTCTAGGTTTCCCCTCCATATAGGGAAGTGATCATTGTTTTCAAATTTCTATGCTGAGGAGTTTCAAATTCATTTTATGTATATTCCACAGTTAAAGTCATTTTATCATCGATGTTTCGAATTTGGATCAAGATTCATAATTAGGACCAATCGTCAAATATGAGACTTGTTGATCTCTACAATAAATACATTGATATCGACAACTCATTTATGCCAACAACAAAGGGTATAAGAAATCATCTTAAGTTAAAAATATTGTAGCCACCCAGTGCAGGAGCCATTTTTTAATAATACATCACAAAACTCATGCTTGTTTCATAGCGTTATCCCTCATCAGTGTGCATACAATGTTGTACGTTATGTATGCCAACTACAAAGGGCCTAAGAAATCATCTTAAGTTACGACTGTTGTAGCCACCTAGTGTAGGACCCCTTTTTGAATAATACATCGTAGAACTCACGCCATTTTGGGGGTTCTACCCCTCATTAGTGGAAAAACACTGATGTATGTTCTGTATGCCAACTGCAAAGGGCCTAAGAAATCATCTCAAGTTATATTTGTTGTAGCCACCCACTGCAAGACCCCTTTTTGAATAATACATAGCATAAATCACACCTGTTTTAAGACAATGCCCCTCATCAACAGACAAAAAATGTTGTGCATTTTGTATGCGAACATAAAAGGGCCTAATAAATAATTTTAAGTTATGTCTTTTATATCCACCCAGTGCAACACCCCTTTTTGAATAATACATCACAGAACTCATGCCTGTTTCGGGGTGCTACCCCTCATCAGTGACCAGATAGTGTTGTATGTTATGTAAGCCAACTAAAAAGGGCCTTGTTGACCACCTATTCAACTAGGGGGTCAAATCCATGTACCATGAAAATATGCATCATCATATGCTACCAAGTCAAAGACTTAATGGTTCTACAAGGCAATTTTGGCCTTCAGCACATCTTTTTGTAATGGAATTTCCGCTCCCCTACGTGGGATAGTAAATTAATAGGTCTGCATGGATCATATTTAGTTCATTTACCTTAATAATTGATAATTAGAGGAGTCCCTTTCAATGAGTTATTTTTTCCCTCGGGTTATTAATTTTTCCTAACCAACCTTATTAATTTCCCTGGAGTTTTTCACTCCCACAATAATTCCTCCAAAGTGGTGAAAGGAGTTCTAATGGTTTCATCCTCTGGTAGCTAGTGTCTAGGAATGTTGTAAATGACCATGTAATACATCTCTCAAAGTTTTGAAGAATTTTGTCGAGTCTAGATAGGTTTTTTTTAATTTATTAAAATTGCCTAAGTTGGGTAATTTTAATTAAAATTTGATGAAAAATGTAAAAACTGGGTCCTTGGGATTTTTTCTAGAGGTATTTGTGCTCAAAAGAAATGTAATGAGACCCCATACACCCTTGTACCAAGTTTCATATCAAATGGACAATTTTTTCTAGGTGTTTGTCCATGAGGAGTCTTAGTCAGTCAAAGACAACAATTTAATTGATAGTCATGACATAGTCAAAAAGTCATTTTTTGTAAAATTGAGCTAAATGGTTAGATTAAAGGTGGGATATTATTCCTAAAACTTATCCTATCCTATCCTATCCTAACCCCTTTCCTAACCTTTTATACCCCCATACTATTACCCTCACTTCTTTTCACTTGCTCCCCAAGGAAAGTTGTGCCCCCATTGAGGAAGTCAATGTCCCAACTTGAAAATTAAAGTGGGATGAGCCCCCTAACCCCAATTGTGCCATTACTATCCCCTAACCTTAGTGTTGGGTGGTATAAAATGGGATTACCCATCCCCCTCACTCATCCCTCATCCCCCCTCACCTCTCCAAAACCCTAAAAGTGTGCCCTCCTTGAGATGATCACTATTTCTTGGGTGTTGACACTTGTCTTGCATCCAAGAGGGGTAAACTTGCCTCTCCAAGTATAAATGAAGGCCCTCTCTCCCTCATTTCCTCACCAATTCTGTTGCTACTATTATGCTACACATTTTACTCTTCACTCTTTTCATCTCTCCCATCTTGCTCTCATCCACTTTCTTGCTCTCACATTTGGAAAGGGACTTGTAGCAACTAGTTGTTGCAAGTTCCTACTTGCTAATAGAAGGCTTTGGTGGACCAATGGTGTGTCAAATATTTTTCTTGGTGCACTTGTGAATTTGAGGTGATATTGTGTATTTTTTAAAGCATTCTTAGGATATAGAGAATAGATTTCCCAAGCAAATTAGTTTTCTTGGGTAGATTTCCAATAGTGTTGTTGTGAATCTAAGCGAGTAGAGTAGTAGATTTGAAAATTAGTTTGTTTTATGTATGTTACTTATTCACCTTTTGCTCTCATATTGTAGATTGTTTCACAAGTTTGCAGGTTATCTCAAGGGTTTGCAAGGCTTGCTTTGAGTTGGAAGCTTGCCTTCATAACCCATCTTGAGCCTACTTAGTTTCTATATTTATATTTTGTTCATTTCATTTCAGAAATTTGGGTTTTATAACACTTAGAATAGGTCACTTAAACATTCAATATTGCTGAAATTTGTATGAAGAAAATTTCTATGTAAAAACATAAATTATCTTTCATTTGTTTTGTGTTTTGCAGCATTTCCAGCAAGTATTTGCTTGTTGTTTTTTGCAGATTCTCTCCAGTACAAGGGAAAGTGATGCCCAAATTAGGCGATCAAACACTCAAGGAGAGCCTCATATTGTTGGGTAACAATACCCATATCTTCCTTTTCATTTTCTAGCATTGTAAGCAAGCCCAAGGGAGTCCCTAAGAGGCTTGCATTTTTTGTTTATAATTTTCTGCAATTTATCATTTAGTTTGTGCCTGCATCTTGGTGTGAGCTTGTCTTAGCCAACCCTCAAAACCGTAAGGATAGGTTAGTCTTTTAATTTCTACAATATTCCATTTATTGTTTGCCCCACTTGTTGTGCCTAGCTTTATTTCAGCATTGTACTTCATTTTATTTCAACCCTCTTTGGCACAAAATAGGAAGGCTTG
Organism: Picea engelmannii; assembly: GCA_009831015.1. Lineage (NCBI taxonomy): Eukaryota > Viridiplantae > Streptophyta > Pinopsida > Pinales > Pinaceae > Picea > Picea engelmannii. Next base: position 21,551 of record WSFP011313722.1, on the reverse strand, counting down.
CCTCCACCTTGTGTCATTGTATGTAATTTGCTTAGTTTAGTTTTTATCTTTCAAGGATTTAATTTTTATTGTTGCCTACACCTTAGACTAAGCTTGGCCTAGCCAACCCCCAAAATGGTATGGTTAGTTTTAATGGTTTACTTCTCATTTGTTAAATGGTTTAAAATTATATAGAGGTATAAGTAACAACCATAATACTATCTTAGGCCCATGGAGGCATAATGATATATTGATGCTATATTAGTCCATTTCATTGCAAGCTTCAATTATTTCAAGTACTTGTTTTTATTTCCTAATCTTACACAAGAACTTTCTATTTCTTGCAAATATCATGGGCATGACATAAATGGTTTAAGGCAACATTTTTTTCATTTCTTGCAAGTTATTGTTCAAGTAATTTTAAGCTATCTCAATTTCTACTTTTTGGTTAAGCACTTTCATTTCTTGCAAGCAATCAATTTCGTTTTTGTTCAAGCACTCAACTTTTTGGCAAGCAACATCTTGCCTAACCCATACACTAACTTAATTTACTTAGTTCATAGACCTAAAATTTATTAGACTTAATAGGGAACACACCACTAACCCAACTTTTCCATTTAAATGGGGATTTAAAGGAAGCAATAGAAGGTGATAGGTCGGGGACCATCTCACGACACTCAATGTCCTTTCCGAGAGTACTTCTTTCCTTGGGTTGACCTATGGAGCTAGGGTGGGGCCTTGTTTGCCTCACTTCTTGATCACCCAACAACAACTTGGTACAAGCGGTGGGAGTCTTGAGGTTGACACTTAGTTAGGATTCAATCCTTAAATTAAAAACTTAATAATATTTTAATCCAATTCGACTTTGGGAATTTACTTGGCACTTACATTCTTATGGTTGACACTTAGACCTTGCAAGATTTTCAGTTTTAAATTGTTTTCATGAAGTGTATTTCAATGTTGTGGATGAATAACTAAGTGGTGTTTAGTTGCGCCCTTTGCCCTTGGAGGCTTGTTTTAGGCATTTAATTCTCACTTTAAGTGGTTGTTTGGTATATTGGATTGGCCCCCCTTGAAGTTGTGCATCCTTTGGAGGAAACTTCATTGTTGGGTTTGTGTAATTTGTATTTTCCATTGAAAGCAGTCACACAGAGTTGTGCATCCTTTGGAGGAACTCTATTGTTGAGCATGATGGCTTGATGTGTTGGTATCTTCTTTCCATTTGAAACATCGTCTTTTCTTGCACAAGTCACGCAACTAGTTAGTATTTTTATCTCTTGTTCATAGTTGTATCATCTATTTATCTTGTATTTAGTTGTTTCTCTTAGATATTCTTTAGTTGTAACTTTGTATCAAATTGTAATATATGTATCTAGTCTCTTTGTAATCGTGTGTAATTATTGTAAAATCTATCTCCCTAAATCTTTAGTTGACCCCTTGCCCAATCTTAGGCACTAGTCTTAGTTGTCTTAGGAAAGGGTGTGCTTTACATGTGAATTGTTGCACATTGCATTTGATGCTTTTTCATATAGGCTAGATATTCCCCCAAACCTTTAACTAATTGAAACCAAATCCTTGAATTAATATTTAATCTCGCATATTAACTAGGGTCTACCCCCCTTGGCTTCCCTAGGAGTAAGACTAGATGTAAGACGTTCAAGTCAAGGTGATAGTGGGCTTTGAACCTAGGCATTGTGCCTCCAAGGACACACTAAGTGAGCATGAATTAGCTCACATTTTTAAGTGTGTATAAGGATGACAACATATTTAGCATTGTTGTTAGGGATAAGTCTTTTATCCTTGACCTTAACGACTTAACTAATTTATCTTTTAAGAAATAAGAAATAAAATTTAGTCCCTAAAATTTTTCAACTTGGATTGGTTGTTTTTGTTTGCTTTCTCTTCAAGTAGTGACTCCATTCAAAAAATTTGTCAAGTATACTACTAGGAGCACTTCACAAGGAGTGATTTATTCTTTTCCTGAACCTGAAAAGGTTTATAGGAGAAGGTTAAATCACATTGCCCCTAGAAGGCTACTTGAAAGTCTTGGAGAAGAAGCACTCATTGATATCCAATACTTGTTCCAAAATAATAATCAACTAACTGTTAATACTCCCACTAATAATCCTAACTCAACCATGAATATGTTTTTGAGGCCTTTGAATTTTGCAGCAATCCAAGGGGATCATCACACGATTCCTAAAAAGGCCATTGATAAGTTGCCATGTTTTCAAGGGAATAATGTTGTCAGTGTTCACTCTCACATCCTCAATTTTAATCTATGTGTCTTGAAGTACTGTAATGGTCATAATGAAGAGGATGTTAAGATGAATTTATKTGTGYACTCTTTAGAGGGGGATGTTGCAGAGTGGTTTTCAGAGTTTGATCCTAACAAGTTTAGCACTCTAGATGAAATCTTGACAGAATTCAAGAAAAGGTGGGGTGACCAAAAGGAAAACTGATTTTTACTAGCTGCCCTTAGTTCAAGTCAGAAAAGGGAAAATGAAACTATGGATGAATTTAACAAAATATTTTCTGACTTGGTGAAAATTCTCACTCAAGATATAATGCCTTCTGAGACTACAATTTTGATATACTATATGGAATATTTTGAGGGGGAAATGAGATATGCACTAAGGGATAAGGATCCTCACACTCTTAAGGATGCACAAGTTATGGCTTTGAATATTGATAAGAATATATGTGAAGCTAGGAAGTCTAGTATTCTTGGTTTCACTAGAGGAACTTCTTCCCAACCTTATGAAGAGAAGAAAAGGAATGTTGAGAATCAAGGATATTCTAATGATGGAATCAAGGAACTTACTCAATTGATTAAACAAATGGAAATTAATCATGCCAATCAATTGAAGGAACATGTTCATCCGATTAAACAAATGGAGATTAACCAAGCCAATCAAATGAAATACATGCAAAATAGGTTGATAGCCATGCAAAGAGGTCAAGCTATTAGACCCCAACATACGCCAAATGAAAAATGGCCTAAGAGACCTCCTCCCCAAGATCAAAGACCACCAAATCCATTTGAGTCCACTAACTTGGTTGACCACCAAGCTATTCCTTATTGTAGACCTTGTTGACAATTTCATGAAGAATCAACTTGCCAAGTCTTCCTTCACCTTTGTGAAGGGATGGGACCTTATAGAGAAGAAAATGAACAAGTTAATATGTTTGGTAATGAGTATAAGGCTGGCATGTATGATTGGATGGATTTGGTGGAACATAGTGAGGAGATGAATTGCATAAATGATGTTGTGGTGGATAAGGAAACAAAAAAGTTTGGTCCAAAGCCTACTCCACAACAAGTAGCCGAAATGGATAAGTATAGAGGCATTACCTACCAAAGGAATGGAAATAGAAATCAAGATAAAAGTCAAGCTAATATTCCCATGGTAGCCCCAACCCCTCCTAAGTCAACTATGTATGGAAGCTCATATTTGAATATTGACTTAGGAGGATGGCTAAGTAATGCAAAGATGTTGGTGCCTGTGTTGGAAATAATGAAGATTCTTTATTAGAGGGAGAAGCTACTCAAAGCCATAGAAAATCCTTCTCAGAATAAGGTTGACATTCCACTAGCTATAGCTTATCAGGATGCACCTATCATTTTGCAGAATATGGATAGGGGAAATGAAAATAATAGACCCTTTTACCTATCCTTGCTCATGAATGATTTTATTCTTCACAGTTGTATTTTTTATTTAGGAGCTAGCTCAAATGCTATGAAGAAGAAAGTAATGGAACAATTAAACTTAATAATATCTAGATCTTATCATAACATTTGTGCTATGGATAGCAAGACAATTCAGGTGCATGGTTTGATTAAAGGATTACAAGTACACTTGGTTGCATTCCCAGACATTATGATTCAAATGGACATTGTTGTGATTGATGTGCATGATGCTTGGGGTATGTTTATTTCTAGAAAGACAACTGCAGATTTAGGTGGTAATTTGCAAATGGATTTAACTTATGCCACCATTCCAACTCCAAATGGTTCAATGTTTAGATTAAACAGGGAGTTGGAAAGGAAGTACCATGTTGAGGATACTAGGAATCCCAAGAATGATATTATATATCGAGAAATAGATATGGGATGTTATGAAATAGATTCTACTTCTATAACATCTACCAAGATGGAAATAACAGTGAACCGCCAAGCATTTGTAGTGTTTGGGACACCATGGATTCTTTTGATGGGATTTTTCTTGAGGAAGATTTGGATAAAGTAGATGATTTTTTGAATCCTACAGAATTAAAGTCAGATTTGGATTTTTCAGTTGAAAATGTGTTATCCACTCAACATTCATCAAAGGAATCAGTTAGACGTCAGAAGAGGTTAGATGGATGTCTTGGGCCACACCCTCCTTATTTTTCAGAAATTGAGAAAATCAAAGATAGAATATGTGATTGAAATCTAATGAAAAGTAGTAAGGATGATAAGGTTAGTATTGATAAAGTAAAGTATATCATCCCTATGAAGAGGTATGCTAAGACTTTTAAGGAAAATTTGAGTTCAGAAACTTTTCACTTGGCACCTATGAAAAACCATCAAACATTTTTTAATGTGGATTGTCCCAAGTGGCCTAAAGATAGAAACTGGGATTCACATGGAAAAATCAGAAGTTGGGATAAATTGTATCAGTATTCTAGAAACTCTTCTTAGCCAGTGGGACGACATAAAGTCAAACATGCTAGTGAGAGGACTCTATCTTGAAGTGTTTCTTCATATGACAACTTGGTGTCCAAAGGGACACCCTTTGTAACATATCTCTAACCCTTCTCCTTGTATTTCAGTTTTGTATAATTTCATTCATTATGTTATTATGTACTTAGATGTTTTTTGTTGTATCATAGTTTCATTTGGTAATTTTAGATGTTATGCAATGGTTATTGTTTCATGTAATTTTTTTTATATCATTTCATTTGGCATATATATGTTTTTGGGTATTGGTGAGCACTCTGTTTTGTAGATGTTGGATTCTCGTATGTTCTCCTTCCCAAACGTGAATATCAAACACACGTCCCCATGTGGAGCCAGATTTTGACCACCTATTCAACTAGGGGGTCAACTCCATGTACCATGAAGATATGCATCATCAGATGCTACCAAGTCAAAGACTTACTAGTTCTACAAGGCAGTTTTGGCCTTCAACACATCTTTTTGTAATGGAATTTCTTCTCCCCTGCGTGGGATAATAAAGTAATAGGTATGCATGGATAATAGTTAGGTCAATTACCTTAGGACTTCATCATTAGAGGATTCCCTTTCACTGATTTTTTTTTCCCTCGGGTTATTAATTTGGCGTAACCAGCCTTATTAATTTCCCTTGAGTTTTTCACTCCCACAATAATTCCTCCAAAGTGGTGAAAGGCGTTCTAATGGTTCCGCCCTCTAGTAGATAGTGTATAGGAATGGTGTAAATGACCATGTAATACATCTCTCAAATTTTTGTGTAATTCCGTCGAGTCTAGAAAGGTTTTTTTTAATTTATTAAAATTGCCTAAGTTGGGTAATTTTAATTAAAATTTGATGAAAGATGTAAAAACTAGGTCCTTGGGATTTTTTATAGGGGTATTTGTGCTCAAAACAAATGGAATGATACCCCCTACACCCTTGGACCAATTTTCATCTCAATTGGACAAGTTTTGCTAGGTGTTTGTCCATGAGGAGTCTTAGTCAGTCAAAGACAACAATTTAATTCCTAGTCATGACATAGTCAAAATGTCATTTTTTGTAAAATTGAGATAAATGGTTAGAGTAAAGGTGGGAGATGATGCATAAACCTTATACTATCCTATCCTAACCTCTTTCCTAACCTTTGAAACCCCTTACTATTACCCTCACTTATTTTCACTTGCTCCCCAAGGAAAGTTGTGCCCCCCTTGAGGAAGTTAATGCCCCAACTTGAAAATTAAAGTGGGATGAGCTCCCTAACCCATAGTGCTCCCTTCCTAGCTCCTAAAATTAATGTTGGGTGGTCTAAAAGGGGATTAACCATCCCCCTCACTCATCCCTCATCCCCCCTCACCTCTCCAAAACTCAAAAAGTGCGCCCTCCTTGAGATGATCACTATTTCGTGGGTGTTGACACTTGTCTTGCATCCAAGAGGGGTAATATTGCCTCTCCAAGTATAAATGAAGGCCCTCTCTCCCCCATTTCCTCACCAATTCTATAGTTACTTTTATGCTACCCATTTTTCTCCTCACTCTCCTCATCTCTCACATCTTGCTCTCATCCACTTTATTGCTCTCACATTTGGAAAGGGACTTGTTGCAACTTCATACTTGATAATAGAAGGCTTTGGAGGACCAATGGGGTGTCAAAGATTTGTCTTGGTGCACTTGTGAATTTGAGGTGATATTGTGTATTTGTTGAATCATTCTTAGGATATAGAGAGTAGATTTCCCAATCAAATTAGTTTGCTTGGGTAGATTTCCAATAGTGTTGTTGTGAATCTAAGTGAGTAGAGTAGTAGATTTGCAAATTAGTTTGTTTTATCTATCTTACTTACTCCCCTTTTGCTCTCATCTTGTAGATTGTTTCACAAGTTTGCAGGTTATCTCAAGGGTTTGCAAGTCTTACTTTGAGTTGGAAGCTTGCCTTCATAACCCATCTTGAGCCTTCTTAGTTTCTATATTTATTTTATGTTCATTTCATTTCAGAAATTTAGGTTTTCTAACACTTAGAATAGGTCACTTAAACATTATATATTGCTGACATTTGTATGCAGAAAATTTCTGTGTAAAAACATAAATTTTCTTTCATTTGTTTTGTGTTTTGCAGCATTTCCAAAAAGCATTTGCTTGTTGTTTTTTTGCAGATTCTCGTCAGTAAAAGCGGAAGTTCTGCCCAAATTAGGCAACAAAACACTCAAGGAGAGACTCACATTGTTGGGTAACAATATCCATCTCTTCCTTTTCATTTTCTAGCATTGTAAGAAAGCCCAAGGGAGTCCTTAAGAGGCTTGCATTTCTTGTTTATAATTTTCTACAATTTATCATTTAGTTTATGCCTACATATTTGTGTGAGCTTGGCTTAGCCAACCCCCAAACTCGTAAGGCTAGGTTAGTCTTTTAATTTCTGAAATATTCCATTTATTGTTTGTCCCACTTTTCATTAGGACAAGGTTGTGTGGCTAGTTTTAGTTCAGCATTTTACTTCATTTTATTTCAATCCTCTTTGGCTCAAAATAGGAATGTTTTCCTCCACCTTGTTCCATTGTATGTGGTTTTCTTAGTTTAGTTTTTATCTTTCAAGCATTTAATTTTTATTGTTTCCTACACCTTGGAGTGAGCTTGGCCTAGCCAATCCCCAAAATCGTATGGCTAGTTTTAATGATTTACTTCTCATGTGTTTAATGGTTTTAAATTATCTAGAGGTAGAAGTAACAACCATAATACTAGATTAGGCCCATGGAGGCATAATGATCTATTGACGTTATATTAGTCTCTTTCATTTCAAGCTTCAATTATTTCAAGTACTTGTTTTTATTTCCTAATATTACACAAGCACTTTCTATTTCTTGCAAATATCATGGGCATAGCATAAATGGTTTAAGGCAACATTTTTTTCATTTCTTGCAAGTTATTGTTCAAGTAATTTTAAGCTATCTCAAGTTCTACTTTGTGGTTAAGAACTTTCATTTCTTGCAAGCAAGCAATTTTGTTTTTGTTCAAGCACTCAAATTTTTGGCAAGAAACATCTTGCCTAAGCCATGCACTAACTTAATTTACCTTAGTTCAGAGGCCTAAAATTTATTAGACTTAATATGGCACTCACCACTGACCCAACTTTTCCATTTAAACAAGGATTGAAAGGAAGAAATGGAAGGTGATAGGTCAGGGATGATCTCACAATGCTCATCGTCCTTTCCTAGAGCACTTATTTCCTTGGGTTGACTTGTGGAGCTAGGGTGGGGCCTTGTTTGCCTCACTTCTTGAGCACCCAACAACTACTTGGTACAAGCGGGGGGAGTCTTGAGGTTGACAGTTAGTTAGGATTCAATCCTTAACTTAATAATTTAATAATCCTTTAATCTACTTCGGCTTTGGAAATTTACTTGGCACTTACATTCTTATGGTTGACACTTACACCTTGCAAGGTTTTCACTTTTAAATTATTTTCATGCAAGTTTATTTCAATGTTGTGGATGAATAACTAAGTGGTTTTTAGTTGCGCCCTTTGCCCATGGAGGATTGTTCTAGGAATTTAATTCTCACTTTAAGTGGTGTGTTGGTATATTGGATTGGCCCCCCTTGAAGTTGCGCATCCTTTGGAGGCAACTTCATTGTTGGTTTTGTGTAATTTGTGTTTGCCATTGAAACTAGTCACATAGAGTTGTGCATCCTTTGGAGGTGCTCTATTGTCGAGAATGTTGGCTTGATGTGTTGGTATCTTCTTTCCATTTGAAACATCTTCTTTTCCTGCACAAGTCAAGCAACCAGTTAGTGTTTGTATCTCTTGTTCGTAGTTGTATCATCTATTTATATTGTATTTAGTTGTTTCTCTTAGATATTATCTAGTTGTAACTTTGTATCTAATTGTAATCTTTGTATCTAGTCTCTTTGTGATCTTGTGTAATTATTGTAAAATCTATCTCCCTAAATCTTTAGTTGGCCCCTTTCCCAATCTTAGGCACTAGTCTTAGTTATCTTAGGAAAGGGTGTGCTTTACATGTGAATTGTTGCACATTGCATTTGTTGCTTTTGCATATAGGCTAGATCTTCCCCCAAAACTTTAACCAATTGAAACCAACTCCTATAATTAATCTTTAATCTCACATAGTAACTAGGGTCTACCCCCTTGTCTTCCCTCGGAGTAATCCTAGATGGAAGAGGTTCAATTCGAGGTGACAGTGGGCTTTGATCCTAGCCATTGTGCCTCCAAGAACACACTAAGTGAAAAACACTTAGCTCACGTTTGCAAGTGTGTATAAGGATGACAACATTCCTAAGAAATCAGCTTAAGTTACAGTTTTTGTAGCCACCCAGTGCAAGATCCCTTTTTGAATAATAAATAGAAGAGCTCACAATTGTTTCAAGGTGCTAACCCTCATTAGTGGCCAGACAATGTTGTATGTTCTTTATTCCAATTGAAATGGGCCTAAGAAATTATATTAAGTTATGGTTGTTGTATCCACCCACTGTAGGACCCCTTTTTAAATAATACATCACAAAACTCGTGCTTGTTTCAGGGTGCTACCCCCCATGAGTGGCGAGATAGTGTTGTACGTTTTGTATGCTGACAACAAAGGGATTAAGAAATCATATTAAGTTATGGATTTTGTAACCACCCAATGTAGGACCCATTTTTTAATAATACATCATAGAACTCACACATGTTTCTAGGTCCTACCCCTCATCAGTGGCAAGACAATGTTGTATGTTCTATATTCCAACTGCAAAGGGCCTAATAAATCATCTTAAGTTACAACTATTCTAGCCACTTAGTGCAAGACCCATTTTGAATAATACATCGCAGAACTCATGCCTATTTCAAGGTGATACCCCTCATCAATGGCCAAACAATGTTGTATATTCCGTATGCCAACTACAAAAGGCCTGAGAAATCATCTTAAGCTACAAATATTGTATCCACCCAGTGCAAGACCCCTTTTTGAGTAATACATCGCAGAACTCACACTTGATTTGTGGTGCTACCCCTTATCAATGGTCAGACCATGTTGTGCGTTCTGTATTCCAACTACAAAGGGCATAACAAATCAACTTGTGTTATGAATATTGTAGCCACCCAGTGAAGGACACCTTTTTGAATAATATGTCACAAAACTCATTCCTGTTTTGGGGCACTACCCCTCATTAGTGGCCAGACAGTGTTTTACTTTCTGTATGCCAACTACAAAAAGCCTAATAAACCATCTTAAATTATGATTTTTGTAGCCACCAAGTGCAGGACCCCTCTTTGAATAATATATTTCATAACTTATTCCCATTTTAGGGCGCTACCCCTCATCAGTGTCCAGAAAGAGTTGTATTTTATGTATTCCAACTGCAAAAGGCCTAAAGAATCATCTTAAGTTACAGTTGTTGTAGCCACCTAGTGTAAGATCCATTTTTTAATAATACATCGTAGAACTCATGTTTGTTTCGACACACTAATCCTCATCAATAGCCATAAAGTGTTATACGTTTTGTATGCCAACTACAAAGGGCCTAAGAAATCATCTTAAGTTATTATTTGTGTAGCCACCCAATGCAAGACCCCTTTTTGAATAGTGCATCACATAACTCATGCCTATTTTGGGGTGCTACCCCTCATCAGTTGTTAGGATTTTTTGTACGTGTTGTATACCAAGTGAAAAGGGCCTAAGAAATCATCTTATGTCATGATTGTTGTAGCGACCCACTTTAGGACCCCTTTTTGAATAATACATCGCATAACTCATGCATGTTTCAAGGAGATACCCCTCATTAGTGGACAAAAAGTGTTGTACATTATGTATGCCAACTGTAAAGGTCCTAAGAAATCATCTTAAGTTACAAATATTGTATCCAACTAGTGCAGGACCCCTTTTTGAATAATACATCACATAACTCATGCCTATTTCAGGGTGCTATTGTCATCAATGGCCAGACAGTTTTGTATGTTTTGTATGCCAACTACAAAGAGCCTAAGAAATCATCTTAATTTACAGTTGTTTTAGCCACCCGGTGCATGAACCCTTTTTAAATAATACTTCATAGAAATCATGATTTTTTCAGGGTGCTACCCCTCATTAGTGGCCAGACAATGTTGTATGTTTTTTATGCCAAATGAAAAGGGCTTAAGAAATCATATTAAGTTACGGTTGTTGTATCCACCTAGTGAAAGACCCCTTTTTGAATAATACATCATATTACTCACTCATATTTCATGGTGCTACCCCTCATCAGCGAAACAAAGGTATTGTACATTCTGTATTCCAACTGCAAAGGGACTAATAAATAATCTTAACTTACGGTTGTTGTAGTCACCTAGTGCAGGACATATTTTTGAGTAATGCATCATATAATTCATGCCTGATTTGAGGCACTACCCCTCATTAGTGGCCAGGAAGTGTTGTACGTTTTGTATGCCAACTAAAAAGGGCCTAAGAAATCATCTTAAGTTATTGTTGTTGTATCCACCCAGTGCAAGACCCCTTTTTGAATAATACATCCAAGAACTCATGCATGTTTCAGGGTGCTACCCCTCATGAGTGGCCAAAAAGTTCCATATGTTTTGTGTTCCAACTACAAAGGGCCTAAGAAATCATATTAAGTTATGGTTGTTGTAGCCACCCAGTGCATGACCCCTTTTTGAATAATACATCACAAGAATCATGTTTGTTTTGGGGAACTACCCCTCATCAATGGCCATATAGTGTTGTACATTATATATACCAACTGCAAAGGGATTAATAAATCATCTTAAGTTGCAGCTATTGTATCCACCTTTTTCATGACCCATTTTTGAATAATACATCACAAAACGCGCGCATGTTTCATGGCGCTACCCCTCATCAGTGACCAGAGAGTTTTGTACACTATGTATTCCAACTGCAAAGGGCATAAGAAATCATCTTAAATTACGGTTGTTGTAGACACCTAGAGTCAAAACCATTTTTTAATAATACATCCTAGAACTCATAGCTATTTCGGGGTGCTACCCCTCATCAGTGGCTAGACAATGATATACATTCTTTATGCCAATTGCAAAGGGCCTAGGAAATCATCTTAAGTTACAGTTGTTGTAGACACCCAGTGTAGGACCCATTTTGAATAATACATCACAAAATGCATGCCTGTTTCGGGGTGCTACCCCTTATCAATGGCCAGACTTTGTTGTATGTTATGTATTCCAACTACAAAGGTCTCAATAAATCATCTTAAGTTATGGATATTGTAGCCACCCAGTGAAGGACCCCTTTTTTATTAATACATCACAGAAAACATGCCTATTTCAAGGTGCTACCCCTCATCAGTGGCCAAATAGTGTTGTATGTTTTGTATGTCAACTAAAAGGGCCTAAAAAATCATCTTAACTTACGACAGTTGTGGCCACCTAGTGCATGACCCATTTTTGAATAATACATCACAGAACTCACACCTGTTTCAGGGCGCTATCAATCATTAGTGGAAAAATAGTCTTGTACATTCTATATGCCAACTAAAAATGGATTAAGAAATAATATTAAGTTACATATGTTGTATCCACCTAGTGCAAGACCCATTTTTGAATAATACATCATATAAATCATGTTTTTTTGGGGGGCGCTAACCCTCATTATTGGACAAATAGTACTGCACGTTCTGTATGCCAACTGCAAAGGGCCTAAGAAATCATCTTAAGTTATAAATAGTGTAGCCACCCAGTGCAGGACCCATTTTTTAATAATACATCATACAACTCGCGCTTGTTTTGGGGCCCTACCCCTCATCATTGGCCAAACAATGTTGTACATTCTATATGCCAACTAGAAAGGGACTAACAAATCATCTTAAGTTATGACTATTGTAGCCACCCAGTGCAAGACGCCTTTTTGAACAATACATTGCAGAACTCATCAGTGGCCACACAATGTTGTACATTCTATATTCCAACCGCAAAGAGCCTAAGAAATCATCTTAAGTTACGGTTGTTGTAGCCACCGAATGCAGGAACCATTTTTGAATAATACATCGCAAAACTCACACATGTTTCACGACACGAACCTTTATCAATGGCCAGATAGTGTTGTACATTTTGTATGCCAACTATAAAGGGCCTAAGAAATCATATTAAGTTATGGTTGTTTTAGTCACACACTGCAAAATCCCTTTTTTAATAATACATCTAAGAACTCACTCCTCTTTCAAGGAACTACCCCTCATCAATGGCCATACAGTGTTGTATGTTATGTATGCCAACTTCAAAGGTCCTAATAAATCATCTTATGTTATGACTCTTGTAGCCACCTGTTGAGGAAAAGATATGAAATGATCTTCATCAAGCATTTTCATATCTTGCTTGGCTAAAGCAATATAGACGGGAATATCACCCTATGTTTATAGCCATCAAAATTTGTATCCTAATTCACAAGTATTGATTACAAGTGCTTAGGCTGATTTTTTATCGATGAAAGCTTGCTGGAAAATTCATTATTTATGTAATTTTCTGAATATAATAGATGTTGGAATAAATATAGAGATAGAAGTAAATACACCAAGTCAATAATCAAAACAGATGAGACATAAAGCAATCGTTTATTTCATTCCAATTCGTCAAAAGAATCGTTCTCTTTACAAAATTCCCTCAGGAAGTTTTGGACCAAAGTCAAACTTAGATGTCCTTGATGAATCATACAAAAGGACTTCTGACAGAAAGTAAAGAACTAAAATTTAAAATATGGATCATCTTGCCATGAATTGCTTCTCACTCGACTCTGCACAATCTCCTTTGTCAGTCATGAAATTTAATTCACAAATAGACAAGTCTGCACATACTATCAAAGATAGATCAACACCTCTGAAAAACAAGTGTCTGAATGATGTAATTCAGCCCTCAATATTGATGTCTACAATAGGACCCTGCTATCATAAAAGAGAATTAGGCTTCCAATGAATTAAAGAATGAATGAAAAATGAATTATCTCAACAAAACTCAAAGAGCAGACCTTAGTATGTTTCTCCTTCTATTCTTCTCTTGTTCCTCCTTTTCCTTTTTCCTTTAAGAAATTAGAATTAGTTGAATTAATTGAACTACTTCTTTAGTTAAGTTAACTAAAACTCAACCAACTTTTTAGTTAAGGGGGGAAAGTAATAAAATCATAATAATGGTTTTTAATAAATAATAACTAGTAGGTGGGACCCCTTGTGACTCTCTTTAGTTATTTAACAATCATAACACAACTAGTTAATCAAACAAAACATCCCTCCTTGTGAGTCTCATCATCACTTTCATATTTTGACAATTTATATCAATGATAATTGAAATTATTTCCGAAAATATATTACCCATATACCCAAAAAATAGTGTGTTGTCCAAAATTTCAGAAGTCAATTGTTCTCAACAATCAATAAATAAAAACACTTAAAATCCATATTTTCCACTCTGGGAGTCAATCTTCCCTTTGTTGCTACTGTCACCCTTTGATCTCTCTGAATTTTTCTTAGGCTGTGTGGAGCCTTTAGGCCTAATATCACTGACCACATGAGAAAATCCCATTCATGTATGCATTATTGATTAACAAATAGTTTCTTCAACAACCATACATGACAATTCTTTTAAATATGAAACAAAATTTGGCTCGGCAACATATCAGACTCATGCAATCCAATCCATACAAATCATTTAATACTTTTCAATGAGAAAAGGGTGAACAAGGGTTCTAGTATATGTGAGGGATTGTATTTAGCGGAAAGTGTTAAAACGAGGGGGAATAGATCATGATTACTGCTCACAGACATCAAACAATCAATTGTATTGTAAACCAAAAGAATATATCACTGTAATTCATCCCTATGCGATTCTTTTAATTGTCATAATACATAATTTATCTTAACTATAATTAAATTTTAAGAACAAGGAGTGGATAGTGAATATGGGAAAGAGAGGGGAGTTGTAATGTGCGAAAAGTGAAATAATGGTAGGGAAAAAAACGAATAATGTTCGAAAAACCAATTAAGTAATCCATAAAAATGGTTATGTATCCAATACAAATGATCCAACACCAATTAAACAATTATTGTGTGTTAAATCTTGTTCATTTTCCCACATTTAAATCTTCATACTTTTTCCATTAACACAGTCTATAATCATACTCAGAATCACTATGCCTTTCAACAGTCTTGTCGAGAGAATACTTGTGTTCTTTCACTTATTTTCCTTTAATTTAAACAAAATCAAAAGGAACACACAGTCACATTGCTTCAAATTTGTTCAGCATATAAAAATATCAACCACTTCCCATAATTCATGATTTCCCAAATCAAACATAGACACGGGTATTTTCTTGAGTTCAACATCCTCTTTTAAAATTTGCCTGATCCCATTATTTTGACAATATTAATCAATTAAATTTGCAATGAAACCATACTACAAAACCCGTGCTTCATATCTGATGGTGCAATAAAACAAAATGATGCACAATGTCTCCATAAACCATACACAGTAAACAACCAAGTCGCAGTCATCAACTTTCCAACTTTCAATAATCTTGATCAGGACAAATTAAACACACAATAGCCACAAAATTCAATTGATACCACATTGTAGGAACACGTAGACCAACGCATAACGAATAGAGGCATCCCTCTGACTGTAGATTACCATTTACTCCCAATCAACCAATTTAATAAAAAAACAAGATGGGTTATCGATTCAATTTTCACAACAAAAGGAGGTAGCGACTATATACCAATTCTCATTTTCAATTACAACTTTCCAACAACCCTATCAAACAAAGATGAGACAATAATCAAAGCCATTGTCAAAACCACTCAACCAACTTATGATACTCAACAAGATACCCGACAAGAGTGTGACTGGTTGGGTTTATCAAAATCGGGCTCTGTAACCATGAACACAAGAAATAATCAAGGGTTCTCTCGGTCACCAAAACACAGAGAGACTAGAGGTCGGCCATATCAACAATAGGTGGGGAACCTTTGGAACAAGCATGGTGGAACCACAAGATTTTATAACTCTTATCTTGTAAAATAGTGTGACATTTCAACACCGGGTAGGGTAGGCAACGATGCAGAGGAGTAGAGATTGCTCACTGGACAGTAACCAATACCAAGAATGTGTAGAGGCATAACCCTCATGCTTTTCCCAATAATTTATAACAATGATGATGGAAATGCAAACCCCAGGTACTACCAACAACCCTAAAGCATACTTCTTTGCATAATGGCCACCCCATAACTAACTGTGTTGATGCCAATAGCAAACAATAATCCCACGACTAGGTGAAAAACCCACGAACATGGCTCTGGGGGATACATAGTGACCAAAAGGAGTTCAAAATGTACACAGCAATGCCATAACAACTGAATGCAACCGGGTATGGTTACCATTAATTGTGAGGAGGCGGCCAGCAAGGCTAAACAGAGTGAAACCCTCCAACAAAATACCCATAACTACTTAAAACAATAGTGATCCATCACAGTTTCCACCACACAGAAAAGCCAATGAAATCACAACTTAAACCATCAATTTTTCCATTTGCAAATGAATAACCACACAGTCATTCCAGAGAAAACACCCATGCCTTTACATAGTTTCCAATCTTAGGAAAACACAAACCAACACATTACCAAGCCAACGTTCATTTCATACATAGAGCAAATTCATGGATGGGCGAAAAGAACCATACCTGTAACCAATGTCTTTAAAAAGGGAAAGTTGGTCGAGCAGTTCCTTCCGAGCCTGAATCTCAGAGCTTAACCACATCAAAACCAAATGAACAATAACCATGATAGGATGACGTCCCAGTGGGATAAGTATGGAGTGACGTGCATTTACTGCACATCACTTCCATCCTCCACTCCATTCAATTTCGTAGTACACGCCAGCCAACAAAAACCATACCATTAATCCCATGCCATTAATTCCATGCATCGAAACTTGCACATATTGCTTGCCAATTGTGCCACCCCAATCCATATTAACCATTTCCAAAACCATACCATAACATATATCAAATGCGCTCAATATAACTCAATATAAATCGCATAGCCACTAACCATTGCTAGTTAGGACAAACACTAATTCCTTTTTATTTCATTTTCACATAGTATAGTATAGTTCCTCTTCTTTGATTTGTTTTCATAAGTCTCTTTCCATTGCTCTTGTTTCTTGTTGTTACTAACATGTGTCTTGTGCAGGTGTAATAGGTAATGAATCATGGCGACAATATCAAATGTAATAATAGTAAATATAAGCCATTCATAACATGGAATTTAGAGCTTAGAATAACACAACCAACCCATAAAATGAATTATCCATCTACCATTTTGTCGCAAACAAAACCAAGACTGCATCATAAATCATATAGAACCTTGTAAGCAACATCGAAACAACAACATAAAATGTGTGATAAGACTATCTCTGAGCCTCCAGTATACAAGGGGGTCCCACCTACTAGTATTATATATCATTAGCATAGTTTAAATAATAGGCTTTAGCAATACTTTACGGGTGAAATCCTCATTGCGATTTTTATCGTCAACAAACTGGCAACTCCATAGGGAAATATGTTTTCAACAGATTAAGAACTTGGAATGTATGGTCTCGCATACCAAGAACAACAGATAAAGAAGGTATAACCAGAATGATTATGCAACAAGGGGAAGTGAGTGGATTTAATGGAAAAATGACCGAGAATTTGGGAATAACTCATGAAAAATGTTAAGTATGAGGGGGTTTATCCCTGTATGCATAATCATTAAACCGGAATTTTCTCTTGAATTCAAGGAGAAAAAAATTATGGACTTGCTCTTTTAACTCTCAAATGGATGAAGAAATGGAAAGAAGAAGCGGGAGATAACCAATTTCTTTATAATACAGCAGTGAAAGCAGATAAAAAATTCAATTATGCTTTCAAGGGGAACATCGTAACAAGTGTGTAATATTGATTGTTATTGACTAACAATACCTTATAGGAGTGTCACTGTGATAGAACTGATCCAACATCTTATTCTTGACCAAAATTAAACTAAAAATATGAAAAGCAATAAAATTCATGACAGAAATGGGACTGCAAAATAAAAAGCAGCAGAAATAAAATGACAGAATTGCAAAAAGCAGCAGGAAGCTACTAAAAGGCAAGCATAATTTAAACTATGGTAAAAGAATAATTGAAAAGAAGTGGTGAAAATGAAAGAAGAACTAGACTACTAATATACAGAAAATTCAAACAGCGTTAAAACTTTCAAGTTGGTTCCATGTAGCATTTTAAGTGAGAACCGTTAGTGTTGTAGCAAAACAATCACTCTTGTAAATCTTTTAGAATGTAAGAGTTAGTACCCAGGAAAAAATCGATCTTGAAAGGACCCAAACATAATTCTTGAAACTTCGAGATAATTGATAGCCCTTTAAAGTACACAATTAGATCATCAAGATAGATATGAATAATCTTACCAATCAAATCATCAAAAGTTATTTGCATAGGTATTTTAAAAGTGGTACTTGCATCAGATAAGCCAGAATGCATATGTTCATAAGTCAAGGTACCCCAATGAGTAATAAAGGTGGTTTTATATTTATCTGCCCTTTTTACCTTGATTTGATTGTAACCAGAAAAACCGTCAAGGACATCATCTGTGACCCTGCAACTTTTTGCAAATCGTTTCTACGTTAGGGAGAGGAAAGTGAGCTTTTATAATAGCCCGATTTAATGTGCAAAATTCAATGCATAATCTGATTTGACTGGTTGCTTTCCGAACATGACCCAAATTGGAAACCCATTCAGAATACTTGACCGGAAAGATGATTCCAACCTTCAAGAGTTTTTCCAACTCCTTTCAAATAGTTTCTTCCAGTGCAGAGTTGATAGGTATTTGTTTTTGCCTAACTGATTTTATGCCTTCCTTGATGGGAATGGCATGTTGTATAAGAGCATGATAAAAACCATGAATATCCTTATAAGACCAAGAAAAAACATCTTGAAATTCGCCAAGCAGATTGGCAAACTTCATTTCTCTTCATCAGAACATTAGACACCTATTTTAACATTCTTTGGAGATTCAGGTGTCCCAATGTTCAAGGAGATGGTTTCACCCACCTTCCTTTTCGACTCCTCTTCTTTATGTTTCTCTTTATCGCCTACATTACTCGATGAAAATGAAATCTCTAGAGGATTCAAGCCTTTAGGAATCTTGTTATCTTCTATGGGTATAATTTCCTTGGGCTTATAAGGTTCATTTTCAATGAAAGAACAAATGCTCTCATTGCTCGGGAAGACCTGCCAAGATTCTTTATTGTTAGGGATATGTTGACAATATAGAGAAAGTACAATCAGGTCTATGTGGTAGAAGTTGTTGATTAGGAGAGGCTGCAAAAACAACTAACTGATCAGCCATTGAGTTCAATTCCCTCTTAACATGAGTAATGTTGAAAGATAATAGGTTCAAGATAAGTGCCAACACATTTTGGGTGTATCGTTTCATGAAATGTTTGCTAGGAGAGTATATCTTATGTACAAGGTTCACAACAAGATCAGAATCTCCAAAACCTTTAAGGTGACCACAACCTAGATTATAGGCATTTTCAATGCCTAATAATAAAGCTTCAAATTCAATGACATTGTTTGTGCAAGAAAACTCCAACCTGTAAGAAAAGTTATGAATTTTCCCCACAAGAGAGTACAATATTATGCCAGCTATGTTACCTTCACTAGAGAATGAACCATCAAAGTGCATATGCCACATACCATCATCTGAATCGATTTGTTCCAAGGGAATTCTATCCTCCTCGACAAATATGGAATACACCCCTAGGTATTCTTCAATATAGTTCACATTAGGTTGTGGAACACTCTCTATGTAAGTTGAAATTCTTCCCTCTCTAAGGACTATGATGCTTTTACCATTCTGAGGAACGGATAAATGTGTCCCGTCGAGTGAGAGGTATCCACCCGTCAAATATTTCCAATATTTTTCGAAGATGATTGAGTAATTTCTTACTGGCATATCAATTACCTGAATACTATGGGTTGTCCTTATTTTAGGGTGTGCACGCAAAACTAAGGTCACATATTTAATCTCACCTATGGTCAGTTGTTGTAGATTATTATAAGAGAGCATGCTTCTGGAGTTTTCATTTGTACATGAGAAGCCTATCTATTCCATAATAATCTTTGAAATTACACTTGGGCCTGAACCTCCATCAATGAGGCAACAATGGACGATCTTATCCATAATTTTTACAGAAATATAAAAAGGGAGATTTTTTACAAGGTATATAAAGTTATGTACACCTACTTTATTTACAGACGAATCCTCTTCATTTACCTCTTCAGAGAGGTTGGCTACAACAGAAGCCTTTCCTTCCATGAATTGTTTTAGATGCCTCTGTTGTTCAGGGATGGCAACCATGTCCAAAAGGGTTGCATATGCTTTGATGTTGGCCAACTTATTTAGGATATTGTATTTGGAAGAGGGGAGAGGGGAAGTAGTTCCTTGACTTTCAGGAACCTTAGGAACCTGAATAGTTAGTTGGTGAGGATGAGCTCGGGCTAGAATAACTTCGGGGACGATCATATTTTCCTTTGGGAGTGTAGGATTTGTTCCTAGTATTGATGATCATGACACCTTCTGGCTCTGCAAAATCTAAGAAAGCAATGGTAGTTTCATGTATTTTACCAAATATATTATCTCTGGAACTCTTCTTTACGACACATGTGGTTTCCTCGTGGTGTTCCTCACAAAAGTTGCACCAACTTTGAGGCATGATAGCTTTAGGATGAAAATTATTTTCAACTGGATTTCTAAAGGGGGGTGCAGAAGAGGATGAAGCTTCAGGAGTGAGAGGGGAGACATTTCCCTTTCTCTCATACGCTATCATACAATTATTCATGTCTTGTATGAGTTGTAAGAGGGCGGACATGTCTATCTATTTAACTGATTCTTCCTGAGGAAGACCCGTTCTTTAGAGTTATTCTTCATACTCCAAACATGTATGCAAAGCGGAACCGAGGTTATCAATGGATTTTTCCTCAAGCCTATGATGGTAGGGAGAAGGTAATGCATCAAAGAGTCTTGGTTCTGAGGTCGAATGAGTTCAGGGATTTTATTGTATAACATAGTGAAACACAAATTGAAGGACTTGATGGTCTCACCATATTTATAAGCGATGTTATTGTACTCTCGTAACTGCTCAGCTGGGATTTTAGATTTCCCATAAGTGGATTTGAACCAATAGACTAACTCCTCCAAAGTAGACAGAATCTTAGGAGGAAGGTCAAAGAAATTAGATGCATCCTTTCCTTCCAAGGAATTGAAAAATAAGCACATGCAATTATCATAGTCATTGGCTCCTAAGTTGTGACAAGCATTAGAAAATTCCACCAGGTGTTCATTTGTAATGACATTTTTATTCCCCGAAAACCTAGGAAGATTCTCTTTGAATTTAGGAAGTGGACGAGTAGTAGGTGTTAGTTTAAGAGGAGAGGAAACATGCCACGGTGTGGTTGTAGTGTCTTCTTCAAATTGAAAAAGCCCATACTTTTTGATGACTTTGGTGGGGTTTGTGGTAGATTGGACAGGGATATGGTGGATATATAAGCTACCAATCACTGATGAAATTGAAGATTGAGAGGAGGAATCACTTCCAGTGCCACCAGAGCCACCACTAGATGACATATTATGGATGATAGGTAAGGGAAAGAAAGACAAACTGGATGAATCAGACAAGGTTCTCCTTAGAGCACTTTGTTTGGTAGATAACACAACGTTCCTTCTTCCTATTTCAACAATATGATTAATTTCAGGTGATAAGCCTCTTCTCCTCCTAGAAACATAAGGGTCTAAGGACATGAAAAGAAGGTCAAAGATGAAGGAAAAAGAAGGTTATTGTTGATTTCTAGGTT
>ML839869.1:31134-41300 GCA_009831015.1 Picea engelmannii | reverse complement strand
TATATAAAAAACGCTCCCGCTCCCGGAGATTTTTGAAAATCTGTGCTTCCCGCTCCCAATAACCTTGGTACAAAGTATCTCATATCGAGATCGATTGTAAGGAGCAAAAGTCTCGAAATATGACTGTACGGATCCCTCCGATTCAGTTGATTACTCTTGAAATCATCTGAAAGGGTCCGTAGAGCCAGAAGGGCCTACCCATAAATGTTGCAGTGACCGGGAAGAGACTAGCATGGTCTCGTGATACTTTGCAGGATGTAAAGGGCATGCAGTTATATGGCATTGATGAGCCATATCATGAGGAGGAGTAGATGTATCCACCAGGGGTGAGGCAGATGGCCCCACCAAGTACTAGCTCAAAGGGAGCCAGAATTCAGTGGGAGTCAACACTCAGGATCCAATAAGAAGGAGCAACCTCCTAGTACAATCCATAGAAGATCAAACTTTAGAGGAGGTCAATAGATGCAGAGGGAGCAGATGGCTCCGGAGATTATATAGACTCAGAGGGAGTCAAGCTTCAAAGGGAGCATCCAGACTCAGAGTGAGCCTGATCTCAAAGAGAGTCAGTTGACTCAGAGGAAGACCAGATCACTCAGAGGAATTTCCCCCTCATATTTAGGTGGGAGAGAGAGACGTCTTCCAGGACTGACAGGCAGGTGCCAAAGTTGAGGAGGCTAGATCGAAGCTTCAGAGACTTCGAGGAGATATGAGACCTCCTGGGAGGATTCCTTTGTTTCAGTAGACTTTGCTACAATGGCAGAGGAGGAAGCTAGTCAAAAGGACTGGGATATGGATTTTGCCTCAGTTCCAGAGAGAGCAAGAGACCCCACAAGTTTTCCAGCTATGTGGCGTTGATGAGTAAAATAATTGATTTAGAACCTTCCACTTTTGAGGAAGTTGCTAAGAAACAAGTATGGAAGGATGCCATGATGGAAGAGTACCAGTCCATCATGAAGTATGATGTGTGGGAAGTGGTTCCGAGACCAGAAGGGAAGTCAGTGGTGACTTTCAAGTGGATCTACAAGATCAAGCATGCTACAGATGGCAGCATAGAGAAGTACAAAGCTAGAGTTGTGGCTAGATATTTCTCCTAGCAAGTGGGAGAAGATTATGACGAAACACTTGCTCAAGTAGCGAGAGGAAGCGAACACAGAGCATCCACATGGCTTTGTGATCCATGGGAAGGATTCCCATGTTGAAGAAAGCCTTGTACGGGCTTAAGCATGCACCCAACGCGTGGTATGCCAGAACAGACGGTTATTTGATGAGCTTGGGGATGGTTGCCCCTTGATATTGGATGATCTGTTTCTTACAGGGGATGAGAAGCTCACAGATGGGTGCAAGAGGAAACTCACTTTAGAGTTCGAAATGAAGGATTTGGATTTCTTGGGATTAGAAGTATGGAAAAGATGAGATTTTCCTTAGCAAAGGAAAATATACAGTTGAAATCCTGTAGAGATTCAGGATGATGGACTGCAAGTCCGTGGCCACACCTATGGCTATGAATCTGAAGCTCTTGAGTGATTCATCTTCAGATTTGGTTGATCCCTCGATGTACTTGGTTAATACTAGGCCGGATATATGCCTTGCAATGAACACATTGAGTCAGTACATGGTTGAGTGTAAACATGCACATTGGATAGGAGCAAAACATGTGTTGAGGTATCTACATGTTATGGTTGGATATGGACTCAGGTATGTCTTGGACGGTGAAGTAAAGCTGCAAGGTTATACCGACTCTGGCTGGGCGAGGAGTGTAGTGGAACGAAAAAGCACATCAGGATGTTGCTTCAGCTTGGGATTAGGTATGATATCATGATTAAGCAGAAAAAATACGTCAGTGGCACTCAGTGCAACAAAGGCAGAGTATATTGCAGCCATTGTTGCAAGTCGTGAAGCAGTGTGGCTTCAGAAGTTGCTTGTAGGGTTATTTAATTGAGAGTTGGAGCCAACTTTGATACATTGTGATAATCAAAGTTGCGTAAAGATTTCAGAGAATCCTGTCTTTCATGACAAGTCAAAGCATATAGAGATCAAATACCATTACATTCGAGACATGGTGCAGAGAGGAGTTGTGGTGCTCCGGTACATATCCACAAATCAACAGATAGCGGACATTCTCACCAAGCCTCTGTTTAGAGTGAAGTATTAGTGCTTCAGAGACAAGCTTGGCGTGATGCAGAATGTTTCTCCTCCAATAGACTTCACCTTTGGCCAAGGGTTTTGCCAGATCAGTCATGTGAGGTGATTGAGGGAGTAATGTGCAGCGTGGTGCAAGTGTTTCCTACGCCATGAGGGGTGGCTAGGTGTGAATTAGACTTGTAGGATGGTCTTCGACCATGATGTAGCCTTGGGGCTATGATCATAGTCTTTCCTACGCCATGTGAGGTGGTTAGGTGCGAATAAGACTACTGGGAGAGGAGAAACATCACAGCCTGGTGCATGTCTTTCCTATGCCATGGAAGGTGGCTAGGTATGAATAAGAATTGTAGCATGGTCTTGGACCATGACAAAGCCTTGCGTAAGCCATGTGAAGTGGCTAGGCGTGAATGGGGCTATGGTGGTAGTCTTTACTAAGTCATGAGAGGTGGCTAGGTGTGAATAAGATTACTGGTAGAGGAGAAACATCACAACATAGTCGTGAGGATTATGGTAGTAGTCATGTACTACTGGACAACATGGTAGTAGTTGTGTGCTACTAGTTCATTGCTATGTAGTCGTTGAGACTACTGGATTGCATGGTAGTAGTTGTGTGCTACTAGTTCATTGCTATGTAGTCGTTGAGACCATTGGATTGCATGGTAGTGTTAAGTTTTTACTGTTGTTATTAGGTTAATTCCAAATTACATGAGCATTCAATGCATTTCCAAAACAACATCATAAACAGGATCACTGAAAGAAACACAATCACAAGGTACGCATCATTTTATCATGGGAAACCCTCATGGGGAGAAAACCCAACAAAACTTCCTCAAGAATAGATTGCCAATACAATGCCAAGACTAAGACCAAAACACCAAGAATAAACCAAGACTGAGCATGTGCCTCTCTTCTCCTTCCTCCTGCAACTGCAACTTCCTTCAAGATATGCACATTAGATGAGTGAATGTGAGTGTGTGCAAGTGAGGCACCATTCTCACATATAAATACTAGTTGAGGAGGTGCTAGGGTTATGTCTCTTCACATGGTAGGACTGACTTCTTCTAGAAGTGGTTAAAACCACTTTATAAACACTAGGGACCGACTTTACAAATACCACCATATAAACATTGTTTAACCAATCCACGAAAGGGGATTTGATGTCATGTAAGACCCGACATGATCAACCCGCAAAAAGGGATTTGATCTATAAGATAATAACTCAAAATTAATTAGAATATTCTTTGAAGTTACAATATTTCAACACTCCCCCTTAACGAGAAGGGTATTCTACTGAAATGACTCAATATAACATCATCAAGAGGAGAGGGCAACATAATCATCAACATCTGGAACACTGATTGGCACATCTATAAATCTTCAGATGTTTTACTCATCATCAATATCATCATCGTTTACAGCATGGGGCTGGAGTAACATCATCATCATCATCATCAACAACATGAAGCTGAAACATCAACATCAATTGGACGAAGCTAGAACAACAACATCATCCATAACACGAGCCTGGAACAACAACATCATCAACAACACGAAGTTGGAACAACAACATCATCAACATGTGGCAACAAAATGAGGTAGGTGTATCAACAACATTTGTGGTACTTTGACAGACCGTCCTTACCGGACCTTCGGGATCTGCCCATTCCCTAGGATATAAAATCCTAACAAGCTACCACATGGTACTCTGACAGATTGTCCTTATTGGACCTTCAGGATCTCCCTAACAATCATAAGATTCCCTAGGATATAAAATCCTAACGGAGCTATCACTACTGACCAGAGTTGGCATATACATGCACAGGTACTCTGACAGACCGTCCTTATCGAACCTTCGAGATTTGCCCAGGGATGATCAATCCCCTAGGATATAAGATCCTAACGGAGCTACCCGCTGTTGGTCAAGATACCATAGTATCATCATTATCACCCCGCCTTTCGAGGGAGGTCCTTTTGGACAACACGAAGCTTGTCTCGGAAGTACTCAAACTTCACACGAGACAAAGGCTTGGTCAACACATCTGCAACCTACTCATTTGTGCCAACAAATTGGAGCTTTACAGCTCCCCTCTTCACCATATCACAAATGTAGTGATACCAGATCTCTATGTGCTTCGACTTATCATGGAACACTGGGTTCTCCGTCATCTTTATACAACTTTGGTTATCACATAGAATCACAGTGACTTCCATCTCCAGATCGAACAGACCTGTCAACAACTTCTGAAGCCATATGGCTTAATAACTGGCGGAACATGCTGCAATGTACTCCGCTTCTACCTTGCTGAGAGTAATACTAGATTGCTTTCTGCTTTGCCATGAAGTCATGGCTAACCCTAAAGTCAAAAAACATCCTGAAGTGCTCTTCCAGTCTGAAGCACTTCGAGCTCAATCTGAATCAGTATAACCATACAGTCTGAAGTCATGATTTCCCATATAACATGGACCATAATCCAATGTACCCTTAAGGTATCTCATCACATGCTTTGCAGCTACAAGGTGAACACGTCTGGGATCCACCAGATACTGGTGTTCACAACAAAGCATATATTTGGCCTGGTATTCGTCAGATACATCAACGATCCAATAATCCGTCTGTATTAGAGTAGCATCAACCAACTCCGACGAAGTATCAACCATGAGTTTCAAATTCGTTTCCATGGGTGTGTTCATGGCTTTACATTCTAACATGTCAAATCTCTTCACTATTTCAATTGCATACTAATGTTGGTTAAGGAAGATCTTCTCTGGGCTTTGCCAAACTTCAAGACCTAAGAAATAATGCATCGGGCCTAGGTCTTTCATCTCAAACTTTGTAGCGAGCTTCTTCTTGCAATCTGTGATGAACTTTTCTTCTCCTGTCAAGAATAAATCATCCACATATAATAGCAATATAACTAGCTCATCATTCATAACCTTGGAGTAAAGGTTAGGATCAACTTTACTTTTGGTAAAGCCTAAGCTCGTCAGGAAACTATCAATTCTGCCATACCAAGCTCTAGGAGCTTGTTTCAACCCGTACATGGCTTTCTTCAACATGCAGACATGAGTCTTTCTATCTTTAACTTCAAACCCTTGTGGTTGTTCTATATGCACTTCTATCATGGCATCCATCCATTCTTTCTTCTGAACGACTTCTTCAAAGCAAGTAGGTTCCTTCTCTACGAGATCACATATCAAGGCCATACAACTAGAGAATGGCTTAGGCTTCTTGCTTTGTCTCATGGTTCCTTTTGGGGCACCATACTTCTCTGTATCTTGAATAAGTTCTCTCGCCCAAGCTGGATTTCTCTTGTGAGAGATTGTCATACTTGAGATTCTATCATATCATGATCTTTTGGAATCTCATCATCATGGGTAATTGTAACTTCCTTCACAGGTTCTGTAACTCTGGGAGCTACAGGTTCTTCATATACTTCTTCAAGCTGGCATTTCCTTGATCTTTTGAGTGTTGCATCTTCATCAAAGGTTACATCTCTATTGATCTCAATATGATGGTAACCTGGTATGTAAATCCTGAAGGCCTTACAGACCTCACAGTATCCGACAAATATTCCCTTCTTCCTTGAAGGATCCAACTTAGTTCTCTTTTCTTTTGGAATATATACAAATACCAAATATTTTGAGATGGCTTACTTCTGGCTTACATTTCTTCGGGAGTTTTGAATCCGGGTGCACTATGGGATAATCTGTTTTGGACATATACTGTTGTTCTTGCTACTTTAGCCCATAAGTGCATTGGAAGATCTTGATTGTGAATCATAGTCTTTACTGCTTCCATAATTGTTCTATTCTTTCCTTCTACTACACCATTTTGTTGAGGATTATAGGGGGTCGTGAGCTCCCTCTTAATCCCGAGATCTCTGCAAAAGCTTCCAAATTCATTTGAAGTGTATTCTCCTCCATTATCTGACCTGAGTATCTTGATTTTCTATCAAGGCTTTGAATTCCTTGAACTTTCCAAGTACTTCATATTTTGACTTCATGAAATAAACCCAAGTCTTACGAGAGTAATCATCAATAAATGATACATAGTATACATACCCTCTTAGAGAGTTGATGGCATTGGACTGTATACCTCTGAGGGACAAGTTCCAAGATTCCTTTTGCTTTACTGTGGCTTTTTGGAAAAGGATTGTTTATGTTCTTTCCTTGTGCATATCCTTTGCATACACCTTCATGATTAACCTTTAATTTTGGTAAACCTGTGACTACCTTGCTTACATATGGTAAGGCTTTGAAGTTGATGTGAGCTAGTCTTCTATGCCAAAGTTCACAGGGACTTTCAATAGAGTGAGTCAAGGCTACATTTGAGTGACCTTTTAACTTGTGCAAACAACCTTCTTCTGTTCCAATAACAACTGCATCTTCTATAGTTTTTCCTTTAGACCACATAAGAACTTCACCATCTATGAATGCAATCCTGAAACCTTTCTTATCTAGGGCTGAAATAGAAAGTAAGTTCTTTGTCAAACCCGATACATAGAGTACATTGGAGTTGGTGAATCAAGTTTGTAGGTGGATTGTCCCATTCCTTTGATAGGGTATGAGAGTATCCTCCTGGAGTTCATCTATTCTTGCGGTAAATAAGTGTTGCTCGTTTGTGAACTTGCTATAGGTCTCCTGGAACTCGCTCCGTAAATATACTACGACCAACATGGTGTCCTGATAATACTTAACCAGATGGTGCAAATGTTCCAGTTCTTTTAGGGCGGCGGCCAACTCCTTTTCATCCTTTTTTTCTTTGTCTAGGGTGGCGTCTGAGATCGCTCTCCCTATGCCGATAAGTTCGGATGTTCTGGCGTTTTCTGTGTTTATCAAATCTTCCTCTGTAGTGGTGAGGATGGAGCGATCCAATGTAATCCTCCTTTTCTTGGTGGTCCGTTGGACAATAGCCTTCCTCTTTCGATCATAGGCGATCACATATATATCGGCTATCTTGTCCACAGGTTCGGGAATTTACTGATCACCCCATGTGAGTGTGTTTCCCAGACTTTTTGTGGGACCTCTTGGGTTTGGACCTCGGGAACAAGAGAAGAAGTCTTCTCAGGTCCCTTTTCTTCTTGGACACGCACAGGGGTCCCGAGAGATAACTCCGGGCTCTCATCATCATCATATATATTTACCAACTCGCTCAAGGGATTTGGCGTGCTTGTTTCTATTGATACCCAGACTGTTTCCGGCTGAGTCACCACACCTGTCGGCGACTCGACCGACGACGTTGTGAATTGAAGGTCATCGAACCCGACAGTTTCATCAACATCTATAAATTCGGGACCGCTTGTACCCATCTGGATTCTCTTTGGGTTATCGACAGGTGATCCTGTCGTTTCTCATAGGTCTAGGTCAGCTTGTAACTGATCAAACACCTGCTGTGCCCGTTCCAACATGTGCAGTCCCATTTCCCGCACATCCTGTACGAAATGGGTAACTCTGCCTTGCGCTTGGGCTATCAAGGGGGCTTCGGGTGCTTCGGGCGCTATCATTTCTTCTCTGTCCCTGAGGGCCTCTTGAGCCGATTGTTCTAGGACTGTTGCTTGCTAATCCCAACACATGGCTTTGAACTTGGTTTCCTTAGGGTCTGCCATCCTCGCCGTCACCTCATCCCAATTTTGAGCATTTTCCGTGAAGATCTCATCTTCAAACCTGTCATGGGCGTATGGCCAGCAGGACGATACTTGTGATACCTGCTTCAGGACCAGACTCTTTGGGTCGTGCTTGCGAAAATGACCAGTCTGGAATCGAAACTCCAATTGACTTAACCCTTCTTGCTTGGCTTGTGCGGTGTCCTTTACCATGTAGAAACCTATATGAAGTCCATAAGGTATGAATGTCCGCTTCTTATTCTTTTACCAAAGTAGCATTGTAACCTTGCAGGATGGTCTGATAACAGATTTCCCTTGCTACTAGTCGATCGGGGACATACATAGGTAACAGGTGTGGTGCTCTGGTGGCTCTGAAAACCCTTATGTAGGTATCGCGCTCATCCAGGTACCAATGGCCAACTTTTGATATAATCTTTTTGGCCGCATCCGATAACCTTGGGGACTCTTTCTTGAACAGCAAAAAACGAATACGTGCGATAAATTGATTGCAGATGAGAGAGTAGAATTTCTTGTACCTGTTCTCCCACAAGATGCCGAAATATACATGGACCGAGAGTTCTGAGGTGTGCCAACTCAGGTACCAACTGGAGGTTTGATTGGTGAACTTTTTATCCTCTCTCCACCACGAAGCCATCACCTTGCTGGTGTCGTGTTTCTCATAGAATCTTATAACAAAATTGGTGTTCAACCGCTCCTTCCGCTCTCTGAGCTTGTAGTAATTCTGAACCACCATTGGAAGGAAAACCCCGACACACTCGCCATTGTCGTCATTAATCAAACATCTTTGTGTGTCAGTGTGATCGAGAAGCCACTTCAGGGGTTTTGTGCAGGGGAATACTGGAGTTCTGCTCACTACCATATGCAGATACGCCTTTCGGACGTTCGAGAGTACTTCATCGCCGAGTTTTCTTATATCGGGATCGCTGTGCAGGGTATATTCAGGGAATTCTTCCCGCTTGATCTTTTGGAAATGTTCTCCCCAGTGCGGGAGTATTGTCTTGGTCCCTATGCTTGCCTCCGTGTCTCCGAAGGCTGGGGGCTGAATGAAAACCTTCTTGGTGGATGTCTTGATGACGAGCATCGGCTTTGTAGCGAATTCCAATTATTTCGCAACTGTTGGGGAAGAACTTTCTCCCACCTCTGGTTCCTTTAGCTTTGGCGCTCTTGGAGATTTCTTGGTGGTTGGTTTTCTCGGAGGCATTGTTCCTGCAAATGAAACAATCCTTTAGGGTCGACATACAGAGAAATATTGGATCATAATGTATAGTAAGGAAAAAACACAACAAAACCCAGACTAGCACATACCTGTAACGCTTGCTAAACTCTGTGGTTTAATACTCACGAGATCTTAGAGACTTCTTCTGGATTGCTCTCCTCGCTCCTCTGTCTGACCTAAACTTCTTTGTGCGCAGAATAATCTTGTTTACAATGGCTCAAAAGAAATTGATGGGAAGATCTTACCAGTCGTATCAACCAATTAATCCGGGTGATGAGTGAAATTCAAACAAATCTACCGCCGAACCTCTACAATTTAATTCATCGTGAGTTGACGGCGGAGGCGCAGAGGGTGATGTGTTGTATTGGCAGGTTCAAATGGTCCTTTTGATTTGCGCACGAATTAGGAACTAATGAGAGATTTTGGAATTAATTAGCCCTTTAAATGTGTTGTATCTAGCGTTAAAACGTCCCATTGTGTCGCTTTCCGAGTGGGCAGGTCGGGGAATGACGGTGCATGGTGAATGTTTCGTTGGCAACCTCCTGTTTAGAACTTCCGACGCTGATTGATTTCGTCGTACGAAGCTGATGTGGCAAAACTGACTCGAGGTGCGACTCGAGCCTCGGGAAGTGCTAACGACTTATGGGAAAACTCGATCATATGTTTAACTGCTTTGGCAACGACACGTGATAGGTGGGGGCAGATGGCTTGACCGTGTATCCCTATTGGAGTCAGGGTTTTCAACAAGATGCGCGTGTCAAAATAAACCTAGGATTGCCGATGTCGAAAAGTATCGGGGTCGGCGGTCGGAGGGGGGAATAAACTTGTCACGCCCCTTTTACGGACCTTCCTTCTCAAAAACGCGCTGATGCTGAGAGTTTCAGGGATCGGCTATCGACACTTCTTTTCTTCCTTCATAAGCGCTTACTCCTTCATCCTTTTGCCGATGTCGAAGGGATTGGTCACCAATGATATCCTTGGTGAAGCTCGTCGCGAAAGAAAACTCCCGTCTGCTGACGTCGACGAAGATCGACGCTCGACTACCTTGGTTCTCTCGAGTGATTTCTTTTCATGCTTAATCTTTTCCGATGCCGAATTTTTTAAGCTCGTCGGGGAAAAGTTTTGACTGTTGAATCTTCAATTAAATGTTAGTCTTTTAAGTTATGGGTTTTCGCATGCTCAAG
>ML839869.1:14406-27943 GCA_009831015.1 Picea engelmannii | reverse complement strand
GTTAGAAGCAAAAAGAATTAAATGCACATATTCAAAAGCTTTGAGAATCAGAGTGACACATACCATGACACCCGGACTCATTACCTCATGGAGCAAGACCCATTTTTGTTGCAAGACCAGGGCGATGTGATGGATGTTGTTGTTGCTGACAAAGTGGAGGTACTGAAGAAGAAAAGGATGGGCCCTCCAGGGCCATGCTCAAGTCGATCTAGCTCTCGGTACTCCATGTCTAGGACCTGTCGGCCTCAAGAGATAATCTCCTTAGTTATCCCCAGGCTAGGGGATAACAGAGACTACCATCGGGAGAGCGGTATCTCTACCTCGCTCTTTGCCCCTCATAGGATTTTGCTTCGGATCCCCCCTCAAGTCGTGCATGTGATTGGTTCTCAGAGGCATTTCGGTTTCTTGAGTCAATGACTATCTCCCCAGAGTGCCTTCCCCCGTTCAACTTCAACCATGATACACTGTGTCATCTCTTATCGACTAAATAGGTATTCAATCAAGCTATAAGAAAGGACATCTACAGACTATACACTCAAGTCACCTGGACCTCGCCTCTAACAACCTTGGGATCAAAGATGTCCTTCTATCTAGAGCATTTTTTGGAGCTGTTGGATGGTATCGTCGTTTGCCCCCCTTATACACGCAGGCATTGGATGCCCTCACTGGGATCCCTTTGGGTCAGCTCCGAGTCGGATCTCATCAACTCTGGATTGAGACGAACCACCATATACCATTGTCCAATAAGATCTGCCAAATGTGCCATTTACAAGAGTCAACGACAGAGTTGCACCTCATCTTTAGGTGCCCCATATACTATAAGATCAAAGGACGCTACCATTTCCTATATAGGGACTCAGGGGGCTCACTTTCTACTTTCTTTCGATACCAGGACCAGAGATGCCTAGCCCTCTTCATCAAGGAAATCTTCAACCATAGATCTCAATTTCCGCATGCCCAGCCTCGCCCTAGGATGACCAAGACGATCACCTCATACTTTCATGTTGACCCATCAGATTGGAGCAACAAACGACAGGTTGAGTCCCAAAGTGCATTGTACAATAGATTGGTGAGGCCCTGAGATAGATCGTTATCATCGAGATTGATTCAGAGGTGTCAAACGGTACATCAGTCCATACATCCGCAGAGAGCTAGAGGGATGAGCTTCAGACAGATCTAGAGAAGGGCGCCTCCCGTATGCCAGAACACCACCCAATCTCAAATAGGCTCTCAAAGATCTATCCAAAGTATCTTTTCTTCGGTCTCGAGTGTTAGGAGTATCCCTCGCTCCTACCTCCCCCCTAGGATCATACAGTCAGACCCCTCGATAGTCCCTAAGGACACCGACAGCGAGCCAATGCCCAATTCTCCCCCCTCACCATCAGCCATCCGACCCTAGAGACCTTGACAGCGGCATCGTCAGACCTATTTCTCACTCTCTCTCTCTCTCTCTCTCTTAACAAACTTTTGAGTTGGGCATACTCACTTTTATTTTGGATCACCGTACCTTTGTCATGGTTATATACTTTACGAGGCTACACTACTTTAGGTTTCTTTCTTTATGTTTTATTCGACATTATCGAGGAGTTGTGATTGCACTCCCACATTCTACGCATACTTATTGTAGCTTTCAGTCCCATTGACATACTTTTATGGTCATTTGTTGGACATTAATAAAATTATCTTATCTATCTTATCTTATCTTAAAAATGCACAACACGCGAACTAAAAACCTAAGTTCCACCGCCTAACTTCATTTCCACTTTCTTTCCCCTGTGATCCGTGCTCCATTCGACTTGCAAATCTTTGCCCTCACCCTTGAGTCTCGATCGAGTCTATTGTCCAGCGGCAAGCATATGAGCATACGCCAACAGTCACACTCCAGTATCCAACATACTGTAATTGGCATCCCTAACCCTGCCTCTTTTGATCCACATCTAGTTCTTATGGCCAATGAATAGTCTGTTAGAAATCAAGAGGCTCAATTCTCTTAAAACTGTCAAATCAAGGATAAGTTAGCTAAGCTAGTCATGGGAAGAGAGACTCAAATGAATCTCATTTTTTAATTGGAAAGCTTAGACTTTCGACTACCACACATCCAATCCTTATCATCTTGGAATTTTCAAGGAAGCAGGACAACCTAATCTAGGAAATTAAGGTTTTAAATTATCTAAATTTAACTTCAGTGAGAGGAATATAACACTTCATATTATTGGTCAACTAAGCTCAACGATCTATAATGGAATTTGTTCCAACAACTCTTGATAAGTGCTCAACGAGCTTGACAAGTTTAGGTCTGTGCAGTGGCAAACTGCAATGACAAATCTCACGATCTTCCTTCCAGTGGTTAGACTGTTCTGAAAGAAACCCGCTCTGTTACCATGTAAGATTTTCATCAGTTTTGTTAACATTAGATTTAACATAGCATTTTTATCTTCTTTTAACATTCAATAACCATATACTAAAATATATAAACAGCAGATAAAGAAGCACAAGAAGACACAAAGATTTATCTTGGGAAACCCCCAAACACAGGGAAAAACCCAGCCAACTTTTCTTAGAGAGAATCTTTCTAATATTCCAATACAACCATGAACAAGCCCTATTCACAAGAGAAAACCAACAATGAAGAAAGCCTAATAACAAATACTTATCTCTTCTTCTTGTCAAACCCTAACGAGGATAGACAACTGAGTCACCACAAAACTAGCGCAAGATAGGTGCATCACTAGAGCAAGATAGCGCACCACAGAACTGGCACAACTGGTAACTGCAACTGCAACTGCTACTGACAACTGGCACGAAGCAATTGGGCAACAACACACAACCTTAGCGCAACTCTTCCAGGGGTAGGGCACAAGAGAGATCACCCAGAGCCACCAAGAATATCCTTCCCCAAGTGGGGCGCACTCTCCAAGAGAACCAGAAACCAGAAATAGCGAAATTGTTGCAACTGCCTAGTGCGCACTGCAGAAGGAGAATTGTGTCTGTACAAATGAAATGATCCAACCCTATATTTATACTAATCTGGGCGCCTGTCTAAGGCAGACTTCTTACTCTGGGTCTTCATATTTACTTTAATATTTCTGTGGGCCGACTTCTCTTCCTGGAAATTATATTTCCACTTTAATTATTTCCTGTGGGCTGACTTCTCTTCTGTGGTCTTCTATTTCACTTTATTCTTTTCTAGGGTATTCTTCAACTGTTCAATGGTATTCCTTTGACTTCTAGAATCTTCTTCTCTTCTAAGAAAGGTTGTCTAGGAGGAAAATACCTCCCGCATCTACCAAAAACATCAACACTCCCTCTTAGCTAGGAAGGTATTCTTCCACGATGTTTTCTTCTAGTAGTCCAATGACTACCCTACAATCATCTGGTAGCCCCAGGCTACCACCATGCCATCAGTAGCTCAAATCTTTTTCCATAGTCTCTACAACTAAGATGCAATCAACTAGTAGCACAAAGCTACTACCTATTGAAATATTGTAACTTCGAAGAATATTCTAATTAATTTTAAGTTATTATCTTATAGATCAAATCCCCTTCTGTGGATTGATCATGTCGGGTCTTGTATAAGATCAAATCCCCTTTTGTGGATTGGTTAAACCATATTTATATGGTGGTATTTGTAAAGTCAGCCCCTAGTGTTTATAAAGTGGTTTTAACCACTTTTAGAAGAAGTTGGCCCTACCATGTGAAGAGACATAACCCTAGCACCTCCTCAACTAGTATTTATATGTGAGTATGGTGCCTCACTTACACACACTCACACTCACTCATCTAGTGCGCATATATTGAAGGCAGTTGCAGTTGTAGGAGGAAGAAGAAGAGAGGCTCATGCTCAGTCTTGGTTTCTTCTTGGTGTTTTGGTCTTAGTCTTGGCATTGTATTAGCAATTTATTATTCAGGAAGTTTTGTTGGGTTTTCTCTCCCGTGAGGGTTTCCTAAGATAAAATCCTATGTACCTTGTGATTGTGTTTCTTTCAATGATCCTCTTTATGTTGTTGCTTTGGAAATGCATTGAATGCTCATGTAATTTGGAATTAACATAATAACAACCGTAAAAACTTAACATGGTATCAAAGCTTGACTGAATAGAGCATCTTTCACTAGGTATCAAAAACATTATTATTGATGTACAAAAAAATTAGGGCTTTTTATCGAAGAGGAATTTTTGACCAAAAACTATCTTTGGAAGTGCGCCCTACCCTAGCACATCTTTTGGCAGCTTGAGCGAACTTTTTCAATGGCCAAATTCTCTGAAAAGTCAAACCCTAGTTTTGACTGCTACCAGAAAAGCAGAACCAATCCCAGAAGTACCAGTCAAGAATTGCGCAGGTCAAGTTTCAAGGGGTAAAACTTGGAATTTTTTGAAACAGTCAGCTCCAACAAACTCGCCTAAAGCCTAGTGCATCTCCTAGTAAGCTCAGTTTCAATTTTTGAGCAATTTCATTTTCTGGTCCTTTTCTTAGCTCCAGGTCAAGATGTCTGCAAGCACCAAGCTTGTTGATAAATTAGAAGGTGTGGAAAATTTTTGTGCCTGGAAATATAGAATTGGACTCATTCTTGAAGAGAGCTTGCAAAATTCATAAAAGAAAATGTACCGGAACCCGAAGAAGATGCAGCCAAAGAGAAGTACAAGAAGGATATCATTAAGGCCAAAAGAATAATTGCAGATTCCATTAAAGACCACTTGATCCCTCAAGTGTCTTCTAAGAATACTCCAAAAAAGATGTTTGATGCCCTAACCAGAATGTATGAAGGAAAGAACATCAACCGAAAGATAAACTTGAGAACCCAACTCAAGAATACAAGATGCAGAAAGGAGAAATAGTTCAAAACTATTTCTCTAGGGTTTCTCAATTCAAGGAACAGCTAGAGGCAATTGGAGACAACTTGGATGAAGATGAACTCATAATGACAACTCTTAATGGTCTCAGAAGACCTTGGGATACCTTCATCGAAAATATCAGTGCAAGAAAAGAGAAACTCCAATTTGACAGTTTATGGGAAGAATGTGTTCAGGAAGAACCAAGAGTGGCCAACCGAGAAGTTGTCCTATTAACATATGAAGATCAAGCCCTAGCTGCTCATGCTAAAGGTGGAAAGAAAAAGTTTCATTTTCAAAAGGAGACCCACTTTCATAAAGAATCTCACTCTCCAAAGAGATTCCAAAAATATCATAAGGGTCAAAGAAAGGGAAAAGATTTCTCCTCCTATAAATGTTATCATTTTGATAAGATGGGACATGTTGAGCACTCAACACACCCTAAAAAGCCTATGTCAAATTTTACTTTTTAGGTACCACTTGATATTTTGCACTGTCTAATTCGACTTCAGTATGAAAAATGTTTCCTTTGCTTATCATTTTAGTCTCTCAAAGTTTGCTTGAGCATGCGAAAACCCATAACTTAAAAGACTAACATTTAATTGAAGAATCGACAGTCAAAAATTTTCCAAGATGCGCTTAAGAAATTCAGCATTGGAAAGAACCAAGAGAACCAAGGTAGCCAAGCGCCAATCATCATCGGTGTTGGTAGACGGGAGTTTTGTTTCACGACGAGCTTCACCAAGGACAACGCAGGTGACCAATCCCTTCGGCATCGGCAAAAGGATGAAGGAGTAAGCGCTTACAAAGGAAGAAAAGAAGCATCGATAGTCGATCCCCGAAACTCTCGGCATCGGCAAGTTTTTGAGAAGGTAGGTCCGTAAAAGGGGCGTGACAGGATTATTCCCCCCTCCGACCACCGACCTCGATACTTTTTGGCATCGACAGTCCTAGGTTTATTTTCATACACGCATCTTGTTGAAAACCCCGACTCTGATTGGGATACACGATCAAACCATCTGCCCCCACCTATCATGTGTCGTTGCCAAAGCGGTAAAACATATGATCGAATTTTCCCTTGAGTCGTTAGCACTTCCCGAGGCCCGAGTTGCACCTCGAGTAAGTTTTGCCACATCAACTTTGTACGACGAAATCTATCGGCGTCGAAAGTTCTAAACAGGAGGTTGCCAACGAAACATTCACCACGCATTGTCGTTCCTCGACCTGCCCACTCGGAAAGCGACACGATGGGACGTTTTAACGCTAGATACGACACATTTAAAGCGCTAATTAATTCCAAAATTTCGCATTGGTTGATAATTCGTGCGCGAATCAAACGGACCGTTTGAACCTGCCGATACAACACATCACCCACTGTGCCTCCGCCGTCAACTCACGATGAATTAAGTTGTAGAGGTTCGGACGTAGATTTGTTTGACTTTCACTCATCACCCGGATTAATTGGTTGATATGATTGGTAAGATCTTCCCATCAATTTCTTTTGAGCCATTGTAAA
The DNA here is from genome assembly GCA_009831015.1 of Picea engelmannii. Classification (NCBI taxonomy): domain Eukaryota; kingdom Viridiplantae; phylum Streptophyta; class Pinopsida; order Pinales; family Pinaceae; genus Picea; species Picea engelmannii. The sequence continues at coordinate 21,599 of ML839869.1, read as the reverse complement.
CAAGATTATTCTGTGCGCAAAGAAGTTCACAAGTCAGACAAAGGAGCGAGGCGAGCAATCCAAAAGAAGTCTCTAAGATCTCGTGAGTATTAAACCACAGAGTTTAGCAAGCTTTACAGGTATGTGCTAGTCTGGATTTTGCTGTGTTTTTTCCTCACATTTACGTTATGATCCAATATTTCTATGTATGTCAGCCCGAAAGGATTGTTTCATTTGCAGGAACAATGCCTCCGAGAAAAGCAACCACCAAGAAATCTCCAAGAGCGTCGAAGTTAAAGGAACCAGAGGTGGGAGAAAGTTCTTCCACAGCAGCCGCGAAACAATTGCAATTCGCTCCAAAGCCGGTGCCTGTCATCAAGACATCCACCAAGAAGGTTTTCATCCAGCCCCTGGCCTTCAGAGACACAGAGGCAAGCATAGGGACCAAGATAGTACTCCTGCACTGGGGAGAAATTTTCTAGAAGATCAAGCCGGAAGAATTCCCTGAATATACCCTGCACAGCAATCCCGATATAATAAAACTCGACGATGAAGTCCTCCCGAACGTCTGAAGGGCGTATCTGCACATCGTAGCGAGCAGAACTCCAGTATTCCCCTGCATAGAACTCCTGAAGTGGCTTATCGATCACACTGACACACAAAGATGTTTGATTAATGACGACAATGGCGAGTGTGTCGGGGTTTTCCTTCCAGTGGAGGTTCAGAATTACTACAAGCTCAGAAAGCCAGAGGAGCGGCTAAACACTGATTTTGTTATAAGCTTCTATGAGAAACACGACACCAGCAAGATGATGGCTTCGAGGTGGAGAGAGGATAAAAAGTTCACCAATCGGACCTCCGGTTGGTACTCGACAGCCAATTTAAGGGAACCGTATATCTATCTAATGGTCCTCCTCTGCCAGTTGCATGGGGAGAAAGATTGCTCCAGGTTTTTAGAGGCTTGGATGCCTCTAGATTATACTATAGACATTTCCGGAATAGGTTTTAACTAGGGTGACATCATCTCCTAACAGTTGAGCGCTTGCATACGATAGGCTCAGACATCGAAAGAGGGAGAAACTACATCCTTCTACATGGCTTCTTATTTATTGGGCGTCATCTGTGCCAAAAATGCCTTTATCGAAATGAACCTGAGCTGGCACGCCTCAGAACTCCCGATCCATGTATATTTCGGCATCTTGTGGGAGAATAGGTACAAGAAATCATACTCTCTCATCTGCGATCAATTTATCGCACATATTCATTTTTTGTTGTTCAAGAAAGAGTGCCCAAGGCAGTCAGATGCAGCCAAAAAGATTATATCAAAAGTTGGCCACTGGTACCTGGATGAGCGCAATACCTACATCAGGGTTTTCGAAGCCACCGGAGCACCACACCTGTTACCTGTGTATGTCCCCGATCGACTAGTAGTAGGGGAAATCTGTTATCAGACTATCCTGCAAGGTTGCAATGCTACTCTGGTAAAAGATAAGAAGCGGGCATTCATACCTTATGGATTTCATATAGGTTTCTACATGGTAAAGCACACTGCACAAGCCAAGCAAGAAGGGTTAAGACAATTGGAGTTCTGATTCCAGACTGGTCGTTTTCGCAACCACGACCCAAAGGGTCTGGTCTTGAAGCATGCATCACAAGTATCGTCATGCTGGCCATACGCCCGTGACAGGTTTGAAGATGAGATCTTCACCGAAAATGCTCAAAACTGGGATGAGTTGATGGCGAGGATGGTTGACCCTAAGGCAACCAGGTTCAAGGCCATGAGTTGGGATGAGCAAGCGACAGTCGTAGAACAATCGACTCAAGAGGCCCTCAGGGTCCGGGAAGAAATGATAGTGCCCGAAGCAGTTGAAGCCCCCTTGATAGCCCAAGCGCAAGGCAGAGATACCCATTTGGTAAAGGATGCGCGGGAAAGGGGATTACACATGTTGGAATGAGCACAACAGGTGTTTGATCATTTACAAGATGATCCAGACCTATCAGAAACGACAGGATCACCTGTCGATAACCCAGAGAGAATCCTAAATTTATAGATGTTGATGAAACTGTCAAGTTCAATGACCTTGAATTCACAACGTCGTCGGCTGGGTCGCTAAGAGGTGTGGTGACTCAACCAGAAACGGTCTAGGTATCAGTACAAACAAGCGGGCCAAATCCCTTGAGCAAGTTGGTTAATGTATATGATGATGATGAGAGCCCGAAGGTATCTCTCGAGACCCCTGTGCGTGTCCAGGAAGAAAAGGGACCTGAGAAGACTTCTTCTCCTGTTCTCAGGGTCCAAACCCAAGAGGTCCCACAGAAAGAAAAGGAAGTCAAGAGTGGCCTCGACACAAAGAGGCCCGATGTGTCAAAGACTCGAGCAAACAGCCCAAAGGACAAGTCAGAACCGAACGAGCCAAAGGAAGGATCCCTGCAAAAGGAAATCGGCGTTTCAACGACCGATGAACAAGTAAGTATCAAGTCTATTCCCGATGCCTTATTTCGTTCGATACTCAGATCCCCGACAAGCGACAAACAGAGGCCTGGCCTTCGAAGCACAACGAAGAAGTTCAAGAACCCGATATTGAACAAATATACACCACCGAAAGTCTGGGAAACACACTCACATGGGGTTATCAGCAGATTCTCGAACCTGTGGACGAGAGAGCCGATATATATGCGATCGCCTATGATCGAAAGAGGAAGGCTATTCTCCAACAAACCACCAAGAAAAGGAGGATTACATTGGATCGCTCCATCCTCACCACTACAGAGGAAGATTTGATAAACACAAAAAATCCCAGAACATCCGAACTTATCGACGTAGGGAGAGTGATCTCGGACACAACCCTAGACAGAGCAAAACAAGATGAAAAGGAGTTGGTCGCCGCCCTGAAAGAACTAGAACATTTGCGCCATCTGGCTAAGTATTATCAAGACACCACGCAGGCTGCAGTATATTTAAGGAGCGAGATCCAGGAGACCTATAGCAAGTTCACAAACGAGCGACACTTATTTACCACAAGAATAGTTGAACACCAGGAGGAGACTCTCATGGCTCTAGCAACGTGCAAGGATATGGAGCGATGGTACGAGAAGGCGCAACAACAGCGAAAAGAATCGACTACATTGGTGCAGTCCAGCAAGGCCGAGATAAAGAAGAACACGACATCCGAGTGTTGAGCGAAAACAGTCTTGAACGCATAAAAAGATCAACCGAGTATTGGGGCAAAATGTCTCGGGAACCACACCGAGAAATTCAAGGGAAATGGGCCAAGTGCGAGAGACACTGGATTAAGATCAATCGAGCGATGAAAGATATCGAACTGCTCGAGTTCAGCACACCCGACAACTTCGTCGACTTGCGCAACATAGTCGAATCGCACATCTAGCAAGATTATTCATGGGCCGAAAGACTAGCAAAGTTTACCGACACAGCGCCAGGACAGGTGCCACAATTTCTAGAACATCCGATCAGAGCTCGGGCTATGCTTCAGCAATTAAGTGCTAGTCTGATCAAGTATCGGACACATGCGGTGGAGATCAGAGAAGTTTACACGGCCCCGATGGAACATCACAGATTTCCATAGATTTCCATACACCCAAACCTGGGAGGAGTTGTTCATCAGTTGGTCGGAGTATGAGAAAATTCACCCTTTCAAGTGATATCTTGAGTTGACTATTAGAAAAACTGTTAGAAGAGAACGTCACGTGGTGAATTTTGTTTACTTATCTACACTTAGACGTTATTCTTAGTTGAATTTTATGTTATAAATAAGAACATCAACCAATTAGTTAGAGGTCGATGGTTGCTGCAAGAAACTCTTTTTTGATTTGTTAAGAACTATTTTCGAGCTAGTTTTAACTGAGAAGTCCTTCTGGACCAGAGACAAGTTATATTTTCATCAACTGCATGTGTGATTGGACGTGGAGAAGAACTATTTCCTATCTCGTTTCATGAATGGATGTTGTAATGAGTAAGAGCTATTGAATCTATTGTTAAGTTATCTGATGCAATATTTTACAGTTCTTCTCTTTATGATGAAGATGAATCGTTGTGTTATTATGTGATGGATGATTAGAGTAGGTGAATTATTTTGCTTGCCATTATCTTATCGCATATGCGTTTTCTTTCCGATAATTAGTATCTCAGAGAGTAATTGGATGCTCACATGGTTAACGTATTAGTACTAGGCCTGTGATATAAAATTGTCATCTGCATGCTTGAGTAGCGGGTTATCCCAAGCTCAGCATGTTCCCCAATAGTTAAACTTAATCTTGTTTGTTGCCAAGTTGGTTTATACCGGCCTACATCTCATATCGGTCCCATCTAAGAGAAAATACAAAAAGAGAAAGTCCAAACTGAAGGAGGAGCCTTCATAAGAAAACGTAAAGCCCATCGATAAATTGGTCGGATCGCAAGATCTGGAGAACCATTCCACTATTAAACGTTGCAGAGTTTAATTGGGCCTCGGTGACAGGTTTGGTTCCTACTGTTGAATTAAAGGGATCTAGGACCTATCAACAAAATTGGCGCTAGAAGGAGGGCCTGAAGAATGAGTGGCTAAGTATATATTTCATATAATATTTCAAACAGCCTATACACTCAAAACAACCCACATGCATGGCTAGTCATTCCCAAGACAACCCCCACACACTGAGTACTCCTGAAAAGAGTGACTCACCACAGCCCGAGGAAGAACGCTTGTTCCCTGATATACCTTATGCTCTTCCTCACGAGGAATTAAATCAATTCAGAAGAATCACAAGAGCATATGCCTGACAAATCGACGCGTTGTCTTTAGCTCCGATACCTCCTCGAACACAAAAAACAAGAGGACCAATTGTCAATACTCCCGACAAGGTTTTTGTGCACACGGTAGAAGACCTAATAGATTTCGCAATCACCGAAATTGAACATCCTCTTAATCTGATCCCTGAAACGCCGGCCGACGATGTCTCTAAACCAGACAATTTTTCGGAAGAGGAGTTTAAATCAGAATCCGAAGATATGGAAGATAAAAACGACCATGATGAAGAAGGGGGAAACCCACCTCAAAACAATCAACCTTGCTTGGTCGAAGATGCTTTGGCCATCCCAGGGCCAGTGCATAATCTTCCCCGACACCCGGAGAAGTTTCTTCCTAAATTTGACCCCGAGACTTCAGGATTGCCTGAAGACCATATCAAGAAATTCATACTAGCGATCAGACTTATGAATGTCCAACATGAAGACGTAGTATGCAGGCTTTCCCCTATACATTTGAAAATTCAACTTCCACGTGGTATTTTAATCTGCTGATAGGATCTATAACTAGTTGGACGAAGTTCCAGAAAGATTTTCTAGATAAATTTGCAGAGGAAACTACTACGGGAGCTCTGATGGCTGAGTTGTTCGTCGCCACCATGAGTTCGAAAGAAAGGGTCAAAGATTTCAATCAAAGACTCATGACCATCTTAAACAAGTTTCAGCCCGAAGATAAACCAACTCAGGAGTTGCAAATCGAAGTTTATGCTAATGCGCTCCCAGCTTCTATTTCCATGTTTGTGAAGAGGACCGCCAAATGAACCTTAGCTGAGAATTTTGAAGAAGCCAAAACGATAGAATTCCAGATGAAAGGGTGTAAAGAAGGCCAGGTCTCTTTAGTTAAGAAAGAAGTTCAACCTCCTCCCAGGAGAGGGCTCCTTTTGACTAGACTGCCAGGGAAACAAGCAGAACAGACTCCCGACAAGGGTGATGGACACATAGAAGATCTACAACGCATGGTTAAGAAATTATCAAATGAGATCATAAACATGAAAAGAAGTGCAGGGGAGGGAAACCAAGGACAAAGGCCCTATAAGCCTTTCTTTAAAAGGAACCCACCGTTCAAAGCAATTGAACCTCTCCCAGCAAACTTAAATATCGATCTAGGAAACGTGGCATCTAATTCTTTTTGTACCTACCATCAAGAAAACCACTCTGAAAGAGACTACCCTCAATGGGTGCATGCCATGAATTTGATGGCCAACCGGTTTTTAGATGAGGTTTCCCTAACCGAACAACCAAGCGGTTCAGTTATGAATGTTTCCGATCAGGAAGAGATTGATCCACCAGAAGATACAACCATGCTGATATGGGATACTGACCTAATTATGCCTTCCGATGACTTATTTCAGGTTCAAGAGCCACCCGCAGAAGTCTCGGTTGCGCAAACGCGAAGTAAGGGTCCACTTGTATCAAAAGATCCTACTACTACCCAAAACCTGAGAGGGAAAGCGACTCCCGATAACCAGAAAGCACTTTTTGCTCCCCGTAAGAACCCTATAAGCATCCATACTCGAGAGTCGCCCAAACTTGATTACAACGTAGTTGAAGATTTGAAGAAGTTGGAGGCTAATATATCAGTTATGGACATTTGTAGGATCCCTCAAAAAAAGGACTTCCTATTACAGGCTTTGAAATCAATAGAAAATCCCACGACAAGCACTAACCTAGGAAGAAATCTAACTTCCACGGATCTAGTAAATAAACCAACTGTGAATACTTGTTTGGAAGATAAGAAGGGAAAACCCTTCGGCTCGCCGTTCCTTTTAACGTTTGAAGTTTTCAACAGGAACCTCCACAATTGCTTAGTCAATTAGAGAGCATCTTCCAACGTTATGCCTTTGTCTATTTGCAAGAAATTAAATGTCGTTCCTCTCAAAAGCGATAAACATCTAATACAACTAGACAGAACCCAGGTGAAGATCATGGGAGAACTTAAAGATGTAATGATCAAAATAGGGACACATCCTAAGTTTGTGGAAGTGATTGATATTATCGTAGTAGATATCCCAGAAGCTTATGGATTGTTATTGAGCTGAGACTGGTTTGAGAAGTTAAACGAATACTTTAGTACAGACTGGGCACACCTTTGGCCACCGCTAAAAGGATACAAGAGTATGATCAGAATCGATAGTGAAAGGTATCTGAAACATACTGTCACTGATTTAGAAACCCTAAACGAACCCTCATCGACAGATTTCCCTGTGCTAGGCAATTATTCCTGCGATTCCTATTTCGGGAACCTCTCTCCTCTTCCATCTGATGGCCCTGTTATCGCACGGTTTGTAGGAAAGGTTAAATAGCTTGAGTCAAAGGTAGAAACCGGCGTAACAGGAGCTTCCCCACCCACTGTCACCTCGATGGGGAACTCTTTCTATTTAGGAGGGCAAGTCCAAGGGAGACGTCCCTA
>ML839868.1:47155-61720 GCA_009831015.1 Picea engelmannii | reverse complement strand
GATGCATCACCTTTACAAACTCGGCTTCTGCAAGTCCATTCAAGATAGCATTCATTCCCTTAGCATTAAATCTAAATTCTAACTTATCATCCTTGGAAGCTAGCACAACAGGATTTATGTATCCAGTCTCTACTACATCCCAAGCATCAACACTTAAGGCCATTAGGTATGTTCTCATTCTAACCTTCCAAAAGGAAACATTTGTTCCATCAAATAGAGGAGGCTTAGTGGCTGAAGTCCCTTCATGGCTTGTCATGTTTAAGCTTACAGATCTACCTTTAAATAAAAGGAACCCGCTCTGATACCAATTGTTGAAATTACTAAGACGACTACGAGGGGGGGGGTGAATCAGTTGTTACTGTGCTTAAACAATTTTAAGTATATTAAACCATTTTTAATCTTTCATCAAGTGACCATTAATATTATACATCATATGAACAACATAAACATTTAGCATAAATCACACATAAGATATACACAACAACATATTTTTCACTAGGAAACCCATAAAGGGAGAAAACCTTTTCTTCTTAGAAATGATAGGCAGTCTTTTAAGTTCTGTACACCATCTATGTTTGAGCACCAACTCAAAGTGAGACTACTACCTCTATTTTACAAGCTCCAACTTGTTGAGAGCACCAACTCTCTGGTTTCTATAGCACCTACTAGAAGGAAGCACCAACTCCCTAAGAGTTCCAACACCAACTGGATGGAAGCACCAACTTCCTAAGAGTTCCAGCACCAACTAGATGGAAGCACCAACTTCCAGTTACACAGGCACTCACCTGTATATCGGAGAACCAATGCTCTCCCTTGCACCAACCTGCCACCCTAGTTTCTCTGGCTACAACCAGATGGAAGCTACAACTCCCTGTGTTCAAGTACCCACTTAAACCTCTGAAGACAACAGTCCTCCCTAGCACCTCCCGACCACCCTAAAATATAAAACTTTTGTTTCTGTGAATTTATTACAGTGATTCAATAGTTTTCATTTGCTTACTAGGCTTATCACTATTCTGCTATGCCACTCTGCTCTGTCTGCATCAGTGTCTTCCTGCTTGCATCCTCTTCATCTTTTTGTTCTTCTCCTCTTTTTCAACATGCACACCTTGGATTTATCTTCTTCTCATAGATATGCATCTTTGACATGTGCACATTCTGTTCTCTTAACCTATTTTGTTATATTCCACTTCTGTTCGTCATCTCTGAGTTTTATTTACACTGTGCATACTGTAATTTTACCTTTCTACAGTTCAATTCATTTTTCACTCCACACAACTACGCATGCACAGTCACAACATGTTTCTTTTATTCAAATCCTCTTTAGTTACACCTCAAATCTTCTTGGGCAAAAATGCCTCAGCAACTGAATCGCCAACCTTCCAAGAACCATGATTTGGTTATGCTAACTGAATCATAACTGATCGATTACCTGTGAGATGAAACCATAACCCTTCGATCAAGTTTCCAATTAACCAGCACCATTGGATTAAATCCACAGGATTTCGCATTTATCTCATATGCCCACTAGCTGTGACCGAGCACTAAACAGAATTTGAATTTCGAGATTTCACATTTCAGCATTCCTATGATGAAGGGTCTCGACACTCCAATTCACGATCATAGAGACTCTTATATGGAGCTTAGCACCACTAGTTTCTTCCCCTCATGTGACCACTGGCAGTGACCATAGGCTGTGCCAAAAGGCATTTTGTATTTTGTGAACTTATGAACTTCATCGAGCCTGATCAACATTCGAGATATCCAATGATCTGACAGTCCATATCTCATCACAATCTTGCATATCGTGATTCCTGTGATGAAGGATCTCGATACTCCAAGTCGCGATCGCCGAGACTCCGAGATGGAGCTTAGCACCACTAGCTTCTTCCCCTCACATGACCACCGGCGGTGACCATAGGCTTTTTTGGAACCCAACATATTTTTAACCTTTTATACCAAATAATAATCTATGTAGCTACCTAACTGGGGTCGTACATTTTTCTATTCTTAATAAGTGATTTTTGAAATGACAATTGTAATTTTTCGGTTTTTCCTAGTGTATTTTGTTTTCATGCTTCGTTCATGACTGAAAGCATGAAAACAAAGAATTAAATCTTATGACTGTATTATCACTCTATTTGAAAAGTTTCTGAAAGGCAAAATGGCTCCACGTTTTTTATTAATAAAGTCTTGTTCCTTGTTATGAAGTTTATTCTCTTTGTTTTGACTCCTCGAATGTCAAGCATGCTTATGGATTGTTATTTGGATCAACAAAGGACTACTTAATTTAAGCATTGATATATCTTTGTGTGGTTCTTGGTCATGCATTCCCTTGTCACTAGACTTTGGTTTATAAGTTTCCCTCTCCCAATATTTAAGACCTAACCCACTTTGTTGTGCTATCATTTTTATTTTAATGCACATGGTCATGGCCTGTACTATGTGGGAAGTCGCAGTCCTGTCACAGTGAGTCCATCATTTCGAAGCTTGGTCATGGGTTTTGCAACACCCCTCGCATTCATTTCAAATAATGCCTATCTTTTCGTTGAGGATTTTCTGCTCATACGCCATAGTTTGTTGATGAGTTTAGGGCCTAGGTTATAGCTTTGTTATTCTCTTACAAACCCTCCATACGCACTTTGTTTGGGTGATTTCCTGTCGATTTCCCATGGCCTCAGTTGTTAGGATTGAACCCAATGGCACTCAGACCTTGCTCCTATGCGATGATGTAAGGGAGGATCTCGAGGGTCGCAACTGGCTTGTTTTCCTTGATAAATTCCAAGGCTTTAACCTGTAGTCCACTTAGGAATTCACCCTCTCATTTGATAGATGTCGAGCCAAGGTGTGGGACATTCAACTCGAAGTCACATATGACTTTTTAAGCCAAGAAACAAGTCTCCCTGTGAGCAGGCAAAAGTGGTTCAAGAATTCCAAGGTTGAAGAGGTTCCATCGAGTCTTTTCTTTACATCTCAAAAGATCAATAGTTGTGACAAAGGTATGCCAGTGTCCCTACTGAAAACCCAATGTCATGGTTTGCTTGTAGTGTTCAAACAATTCGTGATGTGTGAAGGCCGTTTTGGTTTTGTCTTTCTATATCACCTGCATTTTCTCATGAATTTCATAGGGTTTCCTTTAAACATGCCTTATTACCTATGGAGAAGCCTATATAAAATGACTAAGAGGTATAAGAAGCAACATTTGGATTCAATCCTTTTCCACCATGGTTTGATAAAAATTATTCTTGCACATCAATTGAATTTGCAGAACAATGATTGGGATTCATTTTTAACCCAAAATGGTTTCACTAACCCCAATGTTGTAGAGGTTGACAAACCTGTGATTGAGGAAACCATAGTTTATCCCAAAGTGTTCCCTTCATCTACACAAGACTATGTCATGACCACCCACAGTTAGCCTTTACCTAACCCAAGAGTTGTTGAGCAAACCCATGAGCAAGATGCACAGCCTAACACCTCTGTCAAAAATGAAAACAAACCTGTAGGAAAGTCATCTAAAGGTGATATCGATTTCGGTTTTAAAAACAAAAGAGATGGAAGGTTGATTTCGAGGAAGCTGCAAAACAAATCAAACCCTCATGTGAGCTCGATCAAGAGCTCAGATTCTGATATTGATATATTTCTTGCTGAAGAAGACCCTCCTTCCTTCCAAATGGACCTCGATCAGTCTTACAATTTCGTGGATAATATGTTGCCTTGTTTGAAGCATAGTGAAGGGTTTCCAAGTACTAAGTTTGGTAACAAATATATAGTCCACATTGGGGATGTTCTGGTACACAACCGTGGGTATTCTAAATCGACTGTCGCATAGTCACAATGTGAAACTTGCATGTTCTGGATTGATAGGTATTACACCGATATACCTATTTTACAGTCACAGATCAAAGCCCTTATTGATCAAGTCAACCCCTTAACAAATGAAAATCATAGTCTCAAGTCTATCATTCAGAGACAAGGGAAACACATGAAAACTACAGGAAACATTATATTAAAAAATGTCGAGACTGCAACAACAATAATAAATTCTCAGATCATGTGATATGATTTGATTTTACTGTTAAAGGTAGGATTTATTTTTATCTTAAAATAGCGTTATATTTTGTTCATTGAATAAATTAGATTTCGTTGCTAAAATATACTAGCTACAGAATCAGGAGATTCTGTAGCCAGTCTATTCTAATTCGAAATTTGGAAAATTGTGGTTAAATATATATCTAAGTTTCTTTATTTTATCTTTTCTTTTCAGGATATCTGGGGGATTATGATGACCAAGTGATCTGAAGCATTTTTTGTCTTGTTAGCCATATCTATGATCCATTTTTGTATAAACAGGAATAAACCTTTTTTTTAGCTTTTAAAGATTTAGTGTGATCTGGGGTGGTTATATTCCCCCTCTATTTTTGTAATCAATAGATGATTGTATCTAATCACAAAAGATAAGATAGTTACCTTTCTGAAGGCTTTACAAAACTCATTATTTTTTGTAATCAAACATCTTGGCTTGGGGCTGAAGGTGGACAACCTATACACGAATTTGGATGGAACATATGTTTACATATCTTCTTTAGCTCTCTGCAAATGTTGTTTTCGTTTGTGGTTCATTTATCTTGATAATTCGATAATTGTTGATAGCTTTTGTATTCACAAATTATTATGTCATCAAGATAATTTCTTTTAATATAGTCCACATTATGATGTTTCAGTTATTAAAAAATAGTGATCATTTATTCAATCTAAATGATAAGGTTTTTCTTCAATTTCGTTGAATGATTAAAACCAGGTTGTTATAGCTAGATTTATCTTATGTGTAATTGCTTGCAATCACAAATATCACAGTTATTATTTGCGTCTTATGATTCTGTCATTAAAATCCAACAGTAAATATATTGTTTTGCATTTATTCTGAACAGTGTAAAGGTTCATTGCAGGTTTATCCCTTGGACAGGCTGGCTGGACATTCTATAATTGTACAGACATTGGATGCATGTTGATTAACTCATTAATAGGTTAGTTTATTTCTTTTATTGTTTGTTTGTTTTTGAAATCCTTATATGTGGCCTGGTTTTGACCTTCTACATATCCTTGTTTCATAGTATATTTTGATATTTAATCTTATAGATAAATTAAGATATAAAAAAAAAATAGTTTATTTGTTTCTTTATCTACTGTTTGTTAAAGCAGCCATCTTTTCATAGATTTTTTGTGAGTTTAGATTAAAAATCACAACTTGTATATCTTGCACATAAATTAGATAAACAGATCTATATTGCAAATATTATTTCAAAATAGTTATATAGATATGTATGTATATATATACACCAAGTAGTTAATTGTTAGTTTTCTCTTTTTCTTTATTTTATTTCTTTTAGGACTGTTAAATTGGCCAACGGGGCCATTAAACCCATCAGAACGAGTCATACCAAATGTCTTGGGTTATTTAGACAACCCCAGACCAGACTCGTTCTTCCAGTTGACGGACAATCATTTTCACCCATCAAAAAATGACACTAGAAGGAGGGTCTGAACACTATTGATGGCACGTGGAGGTCACAAGAATCCTCCCCCACACACCCACTCACCTATAGTAACAAGAAGTAGTTCTGATGACAACATTGCCTCTCCAACAGCAACCACATCAAATGAAAATCCACAGATTATCGTTGAACCAGTAACACCAAACCCCCCGGGGTCCGATGTACAAGAAATTATTCGTCAATCACTTCTAAGGACACATGGTGCTTTGGCCCGTATCAAACAACCAAGTCATCCACTGAATCAACCGCCAGATTTTTCTGATATTAGAGAGCAACTTGAAGGCACTAGTCTTACCCTAAATCCTACAGATCTAGATCACACCCCCACTTTTGTAGCCAGAGGATCTGGTATCCCACCATTATCGATGCCTTCATCTCCCTCCTCTTCAGGAGAAGAGTCATCAGACAAAGGAAGCTCTTTGTCTTAGCCTTCGACACCATCCATGCCTATGGAAAATCCAAATAATCCTACCAAACCTTGGCTTGATCAAGATGTTGTAGCCATACTTAGACCCCAACATCCTTTGCCTAAACATCTAGAGAAATGGCTCCCTAAATTTGATCTAGATTCCAAGAAAATCATTGAGGATCACATTAAAAAATTCATGCTATCCATTAGACTCCGCAACGTAGAACAAAAAGATGTAATATGTAGACTTTTTCAATACACATTTGAAGGCAATGCCTCTACTTGGTATTTTTCCCAACAACCCCACACCATTGTATCTTGGGATAGATTTGAATGTTGTTTCCTCGAGAAATTCAGTGATAAAAAATCTCTCAAAGTGTTAGTCATGGAACTCTCTAGTTTAAAGATGATCCCCAAGGAAAAAATAAAAGACTTTAATCAAATCTTTCTAACATTAAAAAATCGAATGCCCAATGATTCAATGCCTGCTGAAAATATTATTGTCGCATACTACACCAAAGCCCTACACCAAAACATAGCAATCTGGGTAAAAAGGTCTAAGAAAGAAACATTGTTGGAAGCCTTCGAGGAGGCAAGCCAAATTGAGAAATATATTCTAAGCCTAAAGGACAATATTTGTAATGAGGAAGAGATTACCCCATCTTCCAAGAAGAAAATAGAAATTCTTCCTAAACCTCTCCAAACCAAAACTCAATTAGACGATTTAGATCCAGAAAGTTTACATAAGGTCATTTATAAATTGTCAAATCAAGTTATATATTTAAGGAGATTAGTTGAAGAAGATTCTTCAAGAAAAGGGTCTTACAAACCCCCTTTTAGAAATCCTTTTCCCACAAACCGACACAACTTAAATTCTGAAGGCATAAATCTAGAAAGCCTACAGTATGATATCCAGACAATTCTGGAAGCACATGATAACTTAGTTCCCCCTGAGATTTCTGAAGACGTGGTTGAACAAGAAATAGTGGAAGAGGATGAATCCTCTCCCAACATCTTCAGGCATTTTTCGGATAGTATCTTTCAAGCCAATTTCGAAACAGTGCATCCTTACAATACCAGAAGCAAAACAACAAATAAATCCTCTTCTGAAATTGGAACTAATGTGCCTCAAAAACAGTCTAAAAAAACTGAAATTGAACAGAATTCAACAACTGCAAGTTTAGAATATGATTTGATTTAAGACCTCAAAAAAATTAGAGCTAATATTTCTATTTATGAATTATTGAAATTTCCTTTTCTTCTGCAAAAGATGCTTCAGAATATTATAGAAAACAACAAAAACTGCAATCTAAACAGCAACAAATTTGCAGAAAAAATAGCCCTAAAACACCTCAAAAGGTCTCTATTAAAATAACACTAGAATCCTCTGATAAAACAGATCTTGTTGTAAAAAGCGTAACAAATGTAGATAAAATAATTCCAGGGGTTGCGACTAAAACCCAACAAAGTTCTGTTGTTAATACTCATAGAAATGTCCCACCTTTTTTGTTGACTTTTGAAATTTTCAATAGGAATGTACATAATTGTATGGTAGATTCTAGTGCATCGTCAAATGTAATGCCTTGGTCTGTCTGCCAAAAAATCAATGCTAAAGTCCAACCTTTTAGTCTGAAAATTATTTATCTTGATCAAACCAGTGTTAAGGTAATAAGTGAATTAAAAAATGTCCTTATCAGATTATCATCTAATTCTAAAGTCCACCAGATTATTGATATTATTGTCATTGATATCCCTGAAGTATATGGCTTATTTTTAAGTAGGGATTGGTCTGAACAACTGCATGGTTACTTTGCGACAGATTGGTCTCATTTGTGGCTACCAGAGAATGGAAAGCCTAACATAATCAAGATCAATCGTGAGCATTATCTCAAGCTTATGGTAACTGATTTAAATGACACTAATGAACCATTTACTGCTTCTGCCAATTCACCCGAAATGCAAGGGATGAACACCTTTTTTGGTAACTTCATGGCTGAAACTTATACCATTTCTAACCCAGAATAGCAGTCAGAACTCATGACATCCACACAGTCAACAGTTCTCCCTAAGATGTCACATACAGCTGATGAGAATCACATCTAGTCCCTTTATTTTGATGGATCCAAATCTAAAGAAGGAGCTGGTGCAAGATGTGTGCTTATTGATCCAACAAGTAACAAAACTTTGATCACTTGCCGATTAGAATTTGAATGCACAAACAATATGGCTGAATACATGGCACTTCTGCAAGGTCTCAAAAAGGCACTAGATTTGAAAGTACAGAATTTAATGGTATTCAGCGATTCAAAAATTGTGGTCAAACAGGTAAGAAATTCCATTCATTACCTATCTCCACACCTGAAAATTTATCAAGCTAAGGTATGGAATCTAATGCACAAATTTTCTGCGTTTAACATTAATTCTATTCCAAGATTGCATAATTCTGAGGCTGACTTGTTGCCTAATGTCGCTTCTAAACTTTTCCCGCAGAAGGCCTTTCTCCAAACGCATTTTCTGTCGAGTTTTTGTTCAGACCATCCATCCCGAACAGCATCACTAATTGGAGAGTTTTCAATGACGATCAACAGATCATCAGTTTCCTACACATGGAAGATACTTTCCAATGTGTGGTTATCGATGAAGGCACCCACAATGAATACCTCCACAATTTTACGGTAATATCAGACCCAAGATCTCTAGAATCAACATAAGATATGGTAAATTCTATCCCAAAATCTATGGTAAGATTAGAAAAGTTTTATGATTTGCATGATAAATTCAGAAAATCAGTGAATTGTAAAACGAATAGTTCTTCCTTGACCCATGAAAAATTCAATCTAGGAACTAAAGATAATCCACAATGCATCAATTTGGGAACATGATGTTCTGAGTAAGAGAATTCAACCTTTATTAAGTTGTTTAAGGAATTTAAGGATATCTTTGCTTGGACATATGATGATCTAAAAACCTTCAATACTAACATCATACAACACATTATTCCCATGAAACCACAGACTCAACCTTTTCAACAGAAGTTGAGAAAGATGCACCCAAAACTTGAACCAATGGTCAAGAAGGAACTAAACAAACTATTGAATGCTAAGATAATCTTCCCAGTGAGACATACACAGTGGGTCTCTAACCTTGTCCCTATGAGGAAGAAAAGTGGCGAAATTCGACTATGTCTCAATTTTTGAAATTTAAATCGAGCATTTGATAAAGTCAACTACCTTGTTCCTCCGATGGAACAGATTCTCCAACAGGTATCCGGTTCTGAAATATTGTCACTGCTAGATGGTTTTTCAAGGTATAACCAAGTCCTCGTGTCTCCTCCAGACTAGCTGAAAACCTCTTTCCATATTCCATGGGGTACCTATGCTTATAGAAAGATGCCCTTTGGGCTTATAAATGCCGGTGCCACTTTCTAGAGAGTGATGGATATCTCTTTTTGCAATCTAATCAATCAATCTATAGTAGTCTATCTAGACGATGTCACTGTCTTCTCCAAGAATAAAGGAGATCACTTAGCTCCTCTGAGATATGTTCTACAATGATGTCATAAGTACGACATCTCTCTAAATCCTAAACAATCTGTCTTTGGAGTAGAACAAGGCAAGCTGCTCAGATTCATAGTATCTAATGAAGGGATGATCATTGACCCTGAGAGGACTCAATTCATTTCAAAACTTCCTCCCCCCTCTTCCAAAAAGTGAATGCAATCCTTTTTAGGTCAAATAAATTTTGTTAGAAGGTTCATCTCGAGTTTTTCAGAAATGGTTAGGCCATTACAAAAATTAATAAAAAAGGATCTGCAATACCAATGGGGACATCTAGAAATTCAAGCTTTTGACTCAATAAAACAAAACAATAGTGGAGGCTCCATCCCTAATGAGCCCTGACTTTTCGTGAGATTTCACTCTTTACACATTTGCCTCTGATTGATCTTATGCCACTGTGCTAACCAAAAATAATGTTGAAAACAATGAAGTTCCTATTGCCTTTATGATCTCATCCTTTAAGAGAGTAGAGATTAATTATCCAGCTATAGATCAGCAGGATTATGTTGTTTTTAAAGAAGTAAAACATTTTCGATCTTATCTACTGAAATCTAGAACGAAAGTCATTGTTCCTTACCCTGCTGTCAGAAATTTGTTAGTACAGAAAGAACTGGGTCAGGAAAGGACAAACTGGGTCACATCCTTATAATAATATGACCTCGATATCACTCCAGCATAAATTGTTAGAGGCCAAGGTTTATGTAAATTAGTTGTTGATTCATCTATAGAACAACAGAATCAAACCGATATGTTAATTGAAGATCAACATAATCAAAATCAAATCTGTTGTGTACAAAATCCTACAAGTCCTTGGTATGATGACATCAAGTTTTATCTAATACATGGATCATATCCCCGTCACCTTGATCCAAAAAAGAGTAGAGCGTTGAGATTAAAATATGCACCTTTCAAACTAGTGAATGGTATATTGTTTCGCCAAAATTTTGATGGAATCCTTATGCATTGTCTGGCAAGAGATGAAGCAGATAAATGTTGGAAAACTAAGAGGGGGGGGGTGAATCAGTTGTAACCTTGCTTAAACAATTATACTTATTTTAAACTCTTTCCATATCTCTCAATGATAATCACAATAATGTAGGGAAGTAAGCAATAGACCATTCATCATCATTCACACATATGAGATACACAGAGACAAATATTTCTTGAGGTAACCCATAAAGGTTAAAAACCTCTTCGTCTTTATATGATAAGTAATATGTACATTCTTTATATTATCATGCATATGAGAACCAACTCATAATGAGGCTACAATCTCTGTTTTGAAAGATGCTACTTGCGGAGAGCACCAACTCTCTGGATTCTCTAGCACCAACTAGAAGGAAGCACCAACTTCCTGGTTTCTCTAGCACCCACTAGAAGGAAGCACCAACTCCCTAAGTGTTCCAGCACCAACTGGATGGAAGCACCAACTTCCAGTCACACAGGCACCAACCTATATAATAGAGAACAATAGTTCCCTTGCACCACCCTACCACCCTGGTTTCTCTGGCTGCAACCAGATGGAAGCTACAACTCCCTTTCTTCAAGCACCCACTTGAACCTCTAAGGACAAAAGTCCTCCCTAGCACCTCCCTACACCCTGAAATCTAAATCTTTGTTATTAAGACTTATTACATCGATATAAAGTTCTTCTGTGGCGTACTGATCTCATCACTATTCTGCTACACTGCACTGCTCTTTCTGCAATAGTGTCTTCTGCACACTCCTTATGCTTTCTGTTATTTTTCCTTTTATGCTCTCTGTGCTATGTCCCTTCAATGCACCATTCCCCTTCTGTGCATTTCTGCTGCTTTTCTCTACCTCCTTCTTCACACCTCAATCACACTCAGCATCCACCCCATTTCTTCTTTGTTCAGCATTCTTATACTCTCTGTGCACCTTCTGCATGCAATCGAATTCTTTCTCTTTCATCCTCTACCACCCCAATCTACTCCACATCGGGGTGTTTTCTCCACTTCACTCTTCCAAAACTATCCCATCTCTTGTGTGCCATGTTGTCTCTCTCTGTTCTGCATCTCCTACTCATTCTGTGTGCTCTACCTGATCATCATGGTAACTCTTCAGCTTCTCTGCCAGTTTCCCCACGCATCCATCATCACTGGGTGTTATCTTGAGATTCCTCAGCTTCTCTAGCAGTTGAGACTCTTCGTCTTCTCTGTCATAGATGAGCTCATCCTCTGGTAGAAACCATCATTTGTCTCTAGCAGTTACACTGTGAAGTGAAACAGTAGCCCTCCGATATTTTTCAAATTAATCTGCACCGTTGAATTGACTTCATTGAATCTTGTTTTCATTTCACTATTTTGCACTTCGGCAATTCAAGATCCCCATGGTGAAGATTTTGTTACTCTCCATGTCCTGATCCTCAAAAATCTGAAATGGAGCTTGCCACTTCGATTTCTCTTGTACAGTTCTTCGATGATGTGACCACCAAAATATGACCCCTCTCCAATCACACAAGCGCTTCGATCTCCAAATCAATAGTCCTCAATCCGTGGTGATCGGACGACTATCCTCTGCCACGGGACTTCAGCCTTCGGGACTTTGGGGGAGTGATGGAGTTAAAACTCTCGAAGCCAAAAATCTTGGAGTGAGGTCAGTCTTGCATCACTCGATGACATGTCATGACCGGAGTGGCTGTCACATGTCACTCAGAATTGTGATTTCCAGTGGCCTGAAATGCCTAATCAACTCAACTCTTTTCGTTTTATGATCATGCCATATGTCATAGTCTTCCACCTATCCTTTCTAACGTGGTCTACCACATTCTCCTCCTAGATCTATCAGCCCAGATCACTTCACAATTTTTCATATCGCGATTTCGGCATTCTTGATGTGAATGTTCTCGACACTTCCAAGTACCAGTCTACGAAACTACAAAATGAAGTCAGATCATCTTTTTGAATTTTTGCACTTCACAACTTCAGGACTCCTATGATGAGGAGTCTCGACACTTGATTCCTCCATCTCTCGATATCCAAAACTGTCTCCTGCTTTCGAGATTTCGGTGTTTCACATTTCACGATTCAGGGCCTCCTTTGGTGAAGTGTTTTGACACTTCAACTCCTGGTATCTGAAACTATCTCCTGCTTTCGGGATTTCGGCATTTTTCATTTCATGATACTGGGACTCCTGTGGTGAAGTGTTTTGACACTTCAACTCCCGGTATCTGAAACTATCTCCTTCTTTCGATATTTCAGCGTTTCACATTTCGCAACTCCGGGACTCCTGTGTTGAAGAGTCTCAACTCTTAACTTCTCAATTTCCCGATATTCGAAACTCCGAAATGGAGTCAGATCAACGTATTCTGGCATTTTGTATTTCGTCGTTTTGGCATTATTGTTGTGATTTTCTTCCTTGACTCCTCCAATGCCCGGTATCCAAAACTCTAAAATGGAGTTTACGCTTCTGATCTTTCCATGCAATTATCCTTGCGTTGTTGATCTTCCTTGCTTGACTATTTTCCATCAAATAAACAAGAACACTCTTGCACTCTTCATGCACCTCTGCACTATCTCTTATGACCTTATGTTATCCCTTTTTTTCCATCACTGCATACTCTGATCTTGCCATCAATGACAAGCACATCTACCTGAAAACATGCCAACAATCTCCCCCTTTGGCATTGATGGCAACCCTGAATGATTGTGCTAATCTGTTTGGACCTCCAACTGTAGCATCCAGTCCGGACCACTCCTTTTCTCCCCATTTGATATCAATGTTAAATAAAACATGCCCCCCCTGAGTTGTTGTAGTATTTTTAGGAGGTATCAGATATTTAATCAATACAAAGCTCCCCCTAATAGGATGGACTCTCTTAGGTGTGAGACAGGATGACACCCAGCTTCTGTCGGATATATTCAAATGGTGTATTGGCTAGGGGTTTAGTAAAGATGTCTGCAATTTTTTCTATGGTTGGAATGTAATGGACCTGAACTACCTTATTGGTGACCTGCTCTCTCAGAAAATGGTATTTTATGGGATTGTGCTTGGTCTTGGAGTGGAATACAGGATTATTGGATACACTGATGGCACTAGTGTTATCACAATGGATTGGGATCATTTCACCTCCAAGTCTGCAAGTGTCTGAATCATCCATAATATCTAAGTGAAACAAGTAGTAGCAACAATGTACTTTACCTCTGTAGTTGATAAATAAATTGAACCTTGCTTTTTACTAAGCCATGCTACTAATGAGTCACCCAGAAAGAATGCTCCTCCACTGGTGCTTTTTCTCTCATCAACACTGTTTGCCCAATCTGCATCTGAATAGGTAGTTAACTGAAAATTCTGATTTCTGGGATACCACAGACCATAATTCATTGTTTCTTTCAAATACCTAAATATCCTTTTGACAGCTAGAAAATGACTCTGTTTAGGTGCATACTGATATCTTCCTTCCATACCAACAACATGCATTATGTCTGGGCAATATGTTGTGATGTACAACAAGCTGCCGATCATTGATCTATATGAACTTTGATCAACATCAGGTGAGTCATCATCCTTACTTAATTTTCATCCAGTAACCATAGGTGTGCCCATAGGTTTAGAGTCTTCCATTTGAAATCTTTTCAACATTTCTCTTAGATATTTTTCTTGAGAAATGAACATCCCTTTAGACCTCTGAGTAATTTGCAGACCAAGAAAAAATGACAGTTCACCTATCATAGACATTTCAAACTCAGAATCCATGGCAGAAGAAAACCATTGTACCAACGAATCCTTATTACATCCGAAGATGATGTCATCTACATAGACCAATACAATGAGCAGATCATTATTCTCTGTTTTGATAAATAGATTGTTATCAATTGTTCCTCTCTTGAACACTTTGTTTTTTAGATATGTATCCATTCTGTGATACCAGGCTCGAGGGGTTTTTTTAACCCATATAAATCTTTCTTCATCTTGCATACTAAGTCAGGATTATCAGATAGTTTGAAACCCTCTAGTTGTTCCATATAGACTTCTTCACTTAAATCTCCATTTAGAAAAGTTGACTTGACATCCATTTGATAGA